>OX457088.1:47770224-48048963 GCA_949752835.1 Empis stercorea
TGAACGGTAGTCCGGGGGGCGCCGTATGGGTCATGTCATGCCAAAACGGGGGCAATGTTGTACTCGATAATACAAAAAATCATGTGGGGTATCAAATGAAAGGTCTTCAAGAGTACATCTCAATGGGGGTAGTCGGGGGGCGACGAGGGTCATCCCGGGGCCCAAAACGGGGCCATGTTGGAGCCCATATTACAAAAAAATATGAAGGGTATCAAATGTAAGGTTTTGAAGTGTACATCTCAATGGGGTGTATTTCGTGGGCGCCGTGTGTCATGTAGGGCTAAAATGGGGGCCATGTGGGGCTCCATCAACAAAAATCATGTGGGTATTAAATGAAAGGTCTTGAAGAGTACATATCGTTGGGTGGTCCATTGGGCACCGTGGGTCAAGTGGGGCCTAAAATTAAAAAAAATCATGTTGGGTATCATATGTAAGGTCATGAAGAGTACATCTTAGGTCAAACGGCCAAGACCAGTTAACGGGCCCCAAGACCAGTTAACAGAAAATGAAAATGTTAAATGTTGAAATTAACAGAAAATGTAAATTTAACAGAAAATGTAAAATTTAACAGAAAATGTGGAATGTAACAGAAAATGTAAAATATATTGCAAAATGCAAAATTTAACAGAAAATTAAAAATTTTACAAAAAATGTAAAATTTATTACTTTCCCTTCTATGAATTCACACTTCCAGTATATTTATTACTTGCCCTTTTATGAATTCACACTTCCAGCATGTCGGTATTTCGGTATCTCCTCACCTGGCCATAACTCTTAAACAGCTTGACCGATTGACCTCAAATTTGGAAGTTTGGTGCCCTATAATTTCGGGTCTTTTTGATGAGGGGGAAGGGGGCACGGAGGGCCGCTTCAATTTTTAAATGTACCTAAAAAATCATGCCGGGACCCAAAACGGGAGCAATGTTGGACCCCACCACACAAAAAAACTGGGGCAATGTGGGGCCCCAGCATACAAAAAATCATGTGCGGAATCAAATGAAAGGTCTTGAAGAGTACATCTCGATGAGGGTAGTCCGTGGGGCACATTCGATTATACGGGGGCCCAAAAGCGGGTCATGTGGACCCATTATACAAAAATCATGTGGGGTATTACATGAAAGGTCTTGAAGAGTATATTTAAATTAGCGTAGTCCGTAAAGGCACACTGGGTTACACGAGGTTCCAAAAGGGGGTCATATGGGTCAACATGGCCTTAAATCATAAAATAATCGTGTAGGGTATCAAATGAAAGGTCGTGCAGAGTACAGCTCGTTTCGTAGTGCGTGGTTCAAGTCGGCCCAAAATCTGTTCCGAGAGGTACTCTGTGTCTTGTGGGGCCCATAATGCAAAAAGTCATGAGAGGTATCAAATAAAAGGTATTGAAGGATACATCTCGTCAGGTGGGTTTTTTTTTTAAATTGAGATCAGGTGGGTGAAAGGTAGACCTCTTTATAAATGGAATTAATTCTGATAAGGTCTACTTTCCCTTACTATTGTTGACAGTTGCTCAATTTCAACGGGAAAGTACATTGATGTGGTATTATTTGCTTGTTTATTACTTTGTAGTTGAATATTTCTTTAAGGAAAAGTATTTTTAAAAAACTTTTTTTATTTATATTTATTGAAATGTAAACATCGGGCTATGACCAGGTTTCCAAATTATTCAAAATATTTGATAAAAAATCAATAAAAAGAATTGGTTCAGGAACAAATCGATTTTAAATTGTTAATTATAACTTTTAATATATTTTAATATAATAGAATTTTTCATGTATTTGAAGGAAGTGGAATTTTGGACATACTATTATATTCAACGTTAATGTGTTTTATTTTATATGTAATATCTGTGGTTGAAAAAAATATTAAATTTGTATATAAATTGATTGTGTTTTTATTTTAATAGGCTACAAAATTATCGATCAGTCTGATTTGATAAATGTGTGCCGAGTGTAGGTCAATAATGAGTGTAGGTCATATTTTTGTACAAAATGAACTTCCTAATGAAATCACCCTAAGTGTAAATCTTAATTTGCGATTAAATTAATTTAGTAATATTAAAATATATTTCTACATAGGTTGATTATCTGACTACTGCAATTTATCTAAGTGACTTAAATTGGTGTGAGCAACCGCAAGATATAAAAAAAATTATATTAACAATTATGAAAGGATCTGCACGTCTGATGAACTACGAAACATTTGTAAAGGTAACAACCAAATATGATCATATTTGGTAAAATATTATTCTCTATTTTTATTTTTCAGATTATGGAAACTGCATTTAGCTATTACACAGTCGTTAAAGAGCTAGCAGATAAATAGCATAACAGCTAATACAATATGAAAATTAAATTTTTATAATCACGTGCTATAATAATATAATTGCAAATATCAATTAATAAATCGATGTTGCGTTCTTTTTTCATACAAAACTTTTTTACCACTTTAAACTTTCTTACCACTTTAAAAACTTTTTTACCACTTTTACCACTTTTTTAACACTTTTTTACCACTTTTACCACTTGCGTTCTTTTTTCATACAAAATGAAAATATACCAGAAAACTTTTTTACCACTTTAAATAAACTTTTTTACCACTTTATTAGTAAATTATAAATATCGTATTATAAATTATATTAGTAAATTATAAAAAAATATAGTTAATAACATAAATAAATTACTTAAATTACTTATGCCGGTATGATATTGGCTTGAAAAAATCCAAAAAAAAAACTAAAAAATGTCTCTTTGTGCGACTGAAACACAAATATTTTTCAATGAGAGACAACTATATTGTCGTATTGATGCTGTCAAATATATTGTTTTTGTTTTTTAATATGTCAAAGATATTTCGCTACTCGAATACTTGTTTGCTTCATACGCCTCTGACATGAAACTGAGAAAAACGACATTTAAATGTGAAGTTAATTTTACGAAAAACTAGCAGATAGAATATTTTTTTATTTTGGTGGATTGCTTTATGTTCTTTTAAGATCTCAGTTCCAAAATTTAAAAAATATCTTTGCACTAGTTTAGAAGTTAATTTACTGTTTTCGAAAGGACCTTTTTTTCACTTTGCTCCATATCCACCCTAAATTTACAACTTACAATTTACACATGTTAGACTTCTTGGTCCGTCTTTCAAGACGGGTCCCGAAGATAACTGGCACGGCTCCATGTCCATCTTATAATATAAGGACTATGAAAATTACTATGGATGTAAGGCAAAAGTAAAAAAAAAAATTTGGTATCAAAGTTCTATATCAATGAGCAATGGATATGGAGCAAAAAAAATAATTTAATATTAATGCTTCATGTACATTGCTCATTTATATAGAGCAAAAAAGCATTTAATAAAAATAACTTGAAAAATGTATAGAAAAGTTGCTCTACGTGCTACCTTTTTTCTGATTTTTGAGAAGTGAACTGCTACTGGATATCTCAGTAACTATTAGAGATAAGAAAAAACGGATTGCAGTTTTAAAAAGAGAATCTCCCAAACACTACAGATATGGTCCTAACTAAAAAAACTCTAAAATGGCGTATGAAGCAAACAAGTATTCAAGCGGCGATTTGTAATAAAATAATAAAAAAAATGCTTGAATATTGAAAACAATGTCAAAAAATATCCAAAAAAAATCCAAAAAAATTTCGATTTTTTTTGACAGAAATGGTTTTGTTGCTGCTACACAGCGATAAATCATTAGCGACATGGATTTTTTTTGGATTGTTTTTGGATTTTTTTTGACATTCAGGATTTTTTTCAATATAGCGTGTTACTCGCACTCATATCTTTTTTTCATATAAGAAATATTACCTCTCCCTCTAAATGGATAGTATCTGCAAAATTGCAATTTACAAGCCAATATCATACCGATATTAACATTAATTTAGCTACTTTGATTTCTCATGAAATTTTAATATTCGATAATTCAAATTCCTCGATAATTCAAATATTATTTGGGTCCCTTGCGATTTTGAATTAAACAGATTCCCACCCGTATTGCTAATTATAACAACTTTAAATTATATGTAGTCTAGAAATTATACAGTATGTATATATTAGAAATATAGATAGGATATACAAATTTCATGTTGTCTTGGCGCAAACCAAAATAATGGAGGTAAAAGTTCAAGGTTCTAGTCAATCAAACTTAATATTGTTATTAATTTAGAAAAATGTCATTATGAAAGAATATTTGAGATTTGTTTTATATTTTTAAGTGATGTCTATAAATTGTCAAAAGGTTATAATGCAACACAGCTTTTAAGTATATTTTATTGATATTAATGTGTATTTTAGTTTGTTTGCAAAAACTTCTACATCTCTTACGATAGATAACTAATATTTCGGCGGGGGACTGGATTGAAAAAATGAGAAATCATTATCTTAAAAATACACACCTACACCTTGTATACAAAATTGAGACACGTACCTTCAACCCTCTTCATTTTACAGGGGCAAAAATTTAGAAATTTATAGAATAAAAACATATACTTATTAGTATTACATTTCAGTATTTAGTATATCTATATAGTATTACAAATTCGAGAACTTATTTATAAAAACTTGATTATAATTTTAAATTGTACAACTTTTGGAGTTTTGTAAAAATTATAATTTTTATTTAAATCTTCGCTTTCACTAAATCCTAGGTGGATCAAAAAGGTATATAAAGCACTCTTCCAACTTGGCAGCTTTTTTAAGTTCCATAAAAGTTGCCATAGAAAAATTCTTCGTAAACGATACAAATTATATGAAATTTACTTCATTGTTGCATATAATATCGTTAACAGCATTTTCTTGATTGGCTTAGTGATAGCAGCCTCAAATGTGTAAATAATCGTAGGACGTACGTCCTCTTCCATTATCGTACTTGTCTTTCAAAAATCCAAAAATTACATTTTAAGTCTGTTGTATAATTTTTGTAACCACATCCTACCCCAGCAGCCAGAAACTGTGACCCTATTTTTTTGTGGAATTTTTGTAACATTTTTGTGCACAATTTTGTGAATATTTTTTGTCACAACGAAATGTGACAAAAATGTGACAAATAATTCACAAATATTTTTGGAAATTTTTTTGTGGAATTTTTGTGCACAATTTTGTGAATATTTTTTGTCACGACGAAATGTGACAAAAAGTGATAAAAATGTGACAAAAATGTGACAAATAATTCACAAATATTTTTCGAAATTTTTTTGTGAAATTATTGTGAATCTTTTGTCACATAATTTTTTTAAAATTTCATATGATTGTGATTGATATAATATTATGACGCATAAAATTTTGTTCTAGAATAAAATCAATGTTATTATTCTTTTGTGATATTAAAAAAATGATTTGTGCTGAAACTTTTAAAGGTATTTTTTAAATTTAATTATTATTATTGATAACTATCCAAGTGCATTTTAAAAATTTTAATTTTTTTTACTTTGTTTTTAGACCCAGTAAAAATTACTAGACAGAAAGATTTTTCTGATGACGAGGCCTGGTTGGTTGGTTAAAGTGGCGAGATACCCCACCAACTGGTAGGGTACCTCCAAGTAGCACTAGCGCGTTGTAACCACTCATTCTCGTGACCACGGGGTTGGTTGGATTGTTTCAGATCCAGTCGGTGGTGTTTAGGAACTGTGTCAGGTTCAATGAACTAGACAATCTAGCACGCGGCTAGATTGTCTAGTTCATTGAAGATGTAGCTGCCAAGTGAACGGTGTCTAGCTCTGGCTAATGCTGGACACTTGCATAGGAAATGTTCTTCCGTTTCCTTCTCACTTGGTTCCTTGCAGCTATGGCACGATTGGTTGAACGGGATGCCCATTCTAGCTGCGTGCTCTCCAATCGGCCAATGACCGGTGTAGACAGCCGTCGCTCTAGCTATGTGCCTACGGGAGAGTTTTAAAAGGTTATTGGTTTTGGTTTGGTTGTACGACGGCCAAGTTCTCTTGGTTGTCCTGCATGTGGTAAGTCCTCGCCATCTGTCGCTAGCAAGGGATAGGTGGTGGACGTAGAGATCTCTTTTTACTGTGTTTAGAGGAGGGTCGACTTGTGTCGGCAGGGCTACATCTAAACATGACCCCCCATGCTATTTCATCGGCTTCTTCGTTACCGTGTATGTTCCTATGTCCGGGAACCCACAGTAGGGTAACGTTGAATTGGTTACTTATATACGCCAGTTCATCTGAACATTTCTGTACGAGTTTTAAGAAGATTGTGGCAGATTTGAGAGCCAAAAGTGCCGCTTGACTGTCCGTCACAATCGCTATGTTGTGTTTGTGAGAGGAGTCTTCTCTCAATGCTTGGCACGCTTGTCAGATCGCAAAGCTTTCCGCCTGGAAGACAGTGGATCTATTAGGGAGTCTGAATTTTTGGGGTATTGCGTTTGTTTTTGAGAAAATCCTGGCACCCGCACCGCAGTCCATCTTTGAACCGTCTGTGTAGAAGACCGTGTCCATTTCTCTTAATAGGCCTAAGTCTTTCCATTCTCTTCTGGTTGGAATTTTGGTTTTGAACTTCTTGTTCAATTCTAGTTTGCGGATAGTGTACTCCGTAGGGACCCTGCTCAGATTCCTGTCTATCGCGTCAAGAATGCTGCAGTGTCCATAAGGTTTTTCAGCCCAGTGCCCGATTTCTTTGAGCCTTATTGCGCTGCATGTGGATGAATATTTTATATGGAGGTCCGCTGGAAGGAGGTGGAGGATTACATCTAACGCGTCCCTTGGCGTTGTTCTCAACACCCCTGTTACGCACATGCAAGCTCCTCTTTGGACCTTACCTAGCTTGGCACGGTTGTACTCCTTTGAGAGTGCGGGCCACCTTACAACTGACCCGTATGTGAGGATAGGACGAACTATAGCTGTGTACATCAATAAAGCCATTCTTGGCTTCAATCCCCATTTTTTGCCTAACATCTTTTTGCACGAGTAGAGAGCTACATACGCTTTCTTTGCTCTCGCTTCAACATTAAGTTTCCAGCTTAACTTAGTGTCAAGTATCACGCCTAGATACTTGAAACTAGGCGAAAGCTGCAATTCGACACCATCCAGCCTTGGACGAGTAAAGGTTGGGATTTTGGTTTTTGTGGTGAAGAGCAGGAGCTCAGTCTTAGCTGGGTTCGCACGTAGGCCACAGTCGTTGGGCTATCTACTAACGCAGACTAGGGCTCTCTCTAATATGTCGCTTAGTATGAGGGGGTATTTACATGAGACCAGAATGACTAGATCATCAGCGTATGCGACTGCTTTAATCCCTTCATTCTGTAGCTTTTTCAAGATTTGGTCCATTACTAGGAGCCAAAGAAGGGGTGAAAGGACCCCACCCTGTGGGGTGCCTCTACTTACTTTCCTGGTAATGTGGCTGTTACCGAGATCCGTCTGGATCTCTCTGGTTCTTAGCATATTTGCGATCCATTGTGCTAGTTTTGCTTCTACTCCTAACTTAGCCAGCGATTCTATAATGGCTGCGTTATGAACGTTATTGAAAGCGCCCTCAATATCTAGTATTGGTTGTAATTAAAGGCTAACTATTGAATCTTTTGAGAACAATTAGATTACTGTTGGTGACGTCTAATTCTTCAAGAAAACAAAATTGCTTTGTTAGAGTTCTGATTAAAAACTGAAATATTTATTAAAATTCTGAGGTTTATATACACTTATTTTTCTAATATTAACATAAAATAAAAAAATACATCATTTGCTTAGAAATATAATATTTTCCTTGATCGTCATAAAATGAAGACCAACGGATAGAAATTAGTTTAAAATGATTATTAATGATAAAAAGGATCTTATCTAAAAATATTTTACGATCCTAACCGTAATAAAAAAATCTAGGAATTTTAAATACATAAAATTGCATTCCTTTAGTAAACTATAAAAAAACTATTAAAATAAACTTTTGGAAACATATGTCTAACATATGTGTGATAAAAAAATATGAAAATTAAAAAAATATAAATTATAAAATATAAATGTTCATGCTTGAACATATTCCCGGGCCGGATTTATTGGCTGAAGGATGAAATCTGTTGTCCTCTGTGGCTTTGAATAGCATTTACACCATAACCAAATAACTCCGGTAATCCCCATCACAAGTACTAATGTTAAAGATATGTAGCTCACTGTGTATTGATGAATATCATTGAAATCTAACTCGGTTGACTCATTCTGCAAACGTAAATTGTCCAGCGCTTCTTTGATAGTCTTAATATCTTCTGTATTATTATATAAATGTCTGTGTATGAGTTTAGGCTGAATGTTTGGAGCTATTATAAATTCTCTGTTTATTGCAGTTGCTATAGATGAACCTACTACTTCTGAACTTTTCTTATCTATACCTTGTATTATAACACCCTTGTTCTTAATTCGACAATCTGGTTGTAAAGTTATAATTCCTTGCAACTTTATTGTGCTTTCCTCATTGGATGGCGGTGAATTGCATATTATTGATATAGTAGTTTCGTTGTACGTAGAAAAGCCAAGTATTTTCTTTTTGTAATGGAAAATACCAAGTTTTGCTGTTATCTTCATAATAATTCCAGACGTCTTCATAATGATCATATAACATTGGTAATTCACATTGAAATTCACCCGAATCGGTTGTAAACATAGGATATTTTTTGTTGCACATGTAGTTTCCTATGCTGGACTTAGTACAATCTTTTAACTCATTTTCTGTTATTGAGAAAAATACTTCGGTTTGATTGTTAACTATGATGTACTCAATAGTTGTTTTCAGAGTTATCATTTTATTTTCAAACTTTCTTGGTATTGGTATAACTTTCAAAAGTGTGTGATTTTCATCGCTTAATAATGGTATTCTGCTTTTGATTAGTATATGTTCTGATGTTATGGTTCCTTGTGCGAACATTAGCGAATATAATTGTTGTAATTCGTTATTCTCTAATTGGCCAGGAAGTAGTGTTTTTCGTGGCAGATTACCCTTAATGAGTTTTATTTGTTGCATTAGTTGTTCAGTCGTAAATAAAGATGGACTTAATTTTCCATGATGTGTGTTGGTTATTAAATCAATTATAGCTGTTTGAACACGTTGACAATCGTTGATCATGATGCTCAGTTGGGATGAGATGAATTGAAATGTTAAGGCCATTTTATGTTGATTTATATTTTTAGTTATTTCCGCATAAAGATTGTTTACGTGTTTATCCATAGCGGAAGATTGTTGGTTAATATCATCAATCGTCTTTTTTAAAATGTTGGACGTAGAATCGATTATAGTTGTTTGTTGTTTAATTAATTTTAATACATTCTTTTGTTCATCTTTCGTGAGTTTAATTGTAGCTTCAATTTTACGCGCATATTCTTGATCCAGTACCCCGAATAAACTATTAGCTAAAGAGATATCAAATGGAGATCTGCGTTTTCTTTCTCTATTTTCTACATTATTTCTTGTCATTAAAATATTTTCATTGTGTTGAATAATCTCCACTTGGTGTTCAAATCTTTGAACCGTCGAATTACAGTAATCTTCGAATCCTGTCAGAAGAATACATATCATTTTTAAATTCTTTATGTATCTTTTTATTATTTTATATTCTTCGAAGTATGGCTTAAGTTCATAAAAAACAATTAAATTCCATTGATTTGTAATTAATTCAGTTTGTCCCATATTTTCAAGATAAACGTTAGTAGTATTCATGAAATTTGTCGTGTTTATTGCTGATTTATGTTGAAAAGTTTCAGATTTAACTGGAGAAAATAATAATAACATCCATATTAATATTGTCATGAAACAGTTAATACTACTAGATGTTTGATTTCTGGATTGTGTATTCATCGTTGCAGTATTAGAAGTAATTTTAGACATCGGTGTATCAACTTCGGTATGCTCCGAACTAGGCAATAAACAAATTTTGACTATAGGACGTTTTATTATAGTATTATTTTGAGTACGTAGTGTTACTACTCGTACATTTTCATCTGATCCGGGATGTACATCAATAACTCTTCCCATTGCCCATCTTTCTGGAGGTAAATTATCTTCCTTAACCAGTACTAATGAATATTTTAAAATATTTTCTTTTTGTACCTTCCACTTTTTCCGTTGTTGTAATTGAGATAAATATTCTGAAGACCAAACTTTCCAAAAATCTTTATTTATCTTCTGAACTAACTTCCAACGTGTCAGAGAATGAATATTCATATTTTCATTACACGAATCTACTGGCGCAATTATTGCTTGTCCTATTAAGAAATGTCCTGGTGTAAGTGCTGAGCAATCTGATATTTCATAGCTAATATCACATAGTGGTCTTGAATTTAATGTTGCTTCAATTTGAGTAAGAAGCGTTGTCATTTCTTCAAATGTAAGTGTATTATCTCCAATTACTCTTTTGATATGATACTTGACGGATTTAACGCCAGCTTCCCAAATTCCTCCGAAGTGAGGAGCTGCCGGAGGAATAAAATGCCACTGTATACCTTGTATGGTGAAAAAATCTGCTAAATTTGCATTCTCTTGTATTGTTACTCTTAATTCTTGATTCATTATTTTGTTTGCTCCTACAAAATTTGTGCCGTTGTCACTATATATATGTAGACTTACTCCGCTTCTAGCTGTAAATCTTCTAAATGCAGCTATAAATACCTCTGATGTCAGAGCACTAACTGCTTCAATGTGTATTGCTTTTGTAGCTAAACATACGAAAATCGCAATGTATCCTTTGAAAGATTTATAACCTCTTCCAGGAGTAGTTCTAATGTTAATTGGTCCAGCATAATCAATCCCAGTATGTGTAAAAGGCTTGGTTGGTGTTATTCTTGGTGCTGGCAAATTCCCCCTGATTTGTCGCATTCCTTGTGCTCTATACCGAAAACATGCATTACATTTGTGAATATATTTTCTAACAGAATTTTTTGCTTTTAGTATCCAATATCTTCTTCTTATATATGCTAACGTTAATTTATTCCCTCCATGCAGCGTAAAATAATGTGCGTCTTTTATTATTAATTCCTTTAAAAAACATTTCTCTGGTAAAATGATTCGATGTCTTTCATTATATGATAATATTGAATGTTCCAACCGCCCTCCAACTCTTAAAATCCCTTCTTTATCAAGTGTAATCAATTTACTTTTATTCTGTACTACTTTATATTTATTTAAATGATGTAGCTCTTCCGAAAACTGATCTTGTTGAACAATTTTAATGATCTGATTCATTGCCTGTTGTAATTCTCTTGCACTTAAAAAATCTTCATGTTCTATATTTTTCCTCAATGTATTATTTGTAAATCTATTGCAGTAAGCTATAACCCGTTTTAACTTTATTAATGATTTATTAATGAATATTTCTCTAATTTGGTCTTAAATGTATCCTTTTCTACTGTTGCTGTTAAAATTAAAATTTTCGTATTCCTTTCTTCGTCTGTATGAACCGTTTTATTTTGACTATATGGTGGCCAGGAGTCTTCAGGTAATAATATCCAGTTAGGACCTGTCCACCATAATACATGATCTTTAAGTTTTGAAGGTTCTACACCTCTCGATGCAACATACATCTGCAGGATTATCTTTTGACTTAACGTAGTTCCACTTACTTGGACGTAATATTGAATTAATTTCAGTAACTCTATTGGCTACAAAACTTTTCCATTTCTCTGCATTTCCTTGAATCCATGCTAACACTATCATGGAATCTGTCCATAATTCTTGAAGTATTATATATATTAACACCAACTAATTTGAGTGAGGTAGTAACCATTTGTACTAATTTGGTTAAAAGTAAAGCTCCACATAACTCCAATCGTGGTAATGATCTTTTCATTTTTATTGGAGCTATTTTCGTTTTTGCTGTTAGCAATGTGATAATCGGTAAGCCTCCTTTTCGTAATATTTTGCTGTATACAACTGCACCATATGCTTTTTCTGAAGCATCACAGAAGCCATGAATTTCAATTGTGTCTTCTGCGGATAATTGAATCCATCTTGGAATTTTAATAAATTCCACTAATGGAAGTTCTGATCTAAATTTGTTCCATTTCTTTTGTAGTTCTGATGACATTTCTTGATCCCAATCATAGCCTGATAGCCATAATTCTTGAAGTATTATTTTTGCTTGAATTACTACGGGTGATAACCATCCTAATGGATCAAATAATTTTGCAATGTCTGACAAAATTAATCGTTTTGTAGGTGGCTTGTTATTTTCGGTTAAATTAACTTTAAACTGAAATATATCACTCCTAGGATACCAATGAATTCCTAAAGTTTTGATTGATTCTCCTTAATTAATCATAATAATACCATCCTTCACAATATCAGCTGGTAAATTTTGTATTAATTCTTCACTGTTGCTTGACCATTTTCTTAGATTGAAACCTCCAGATCGTAATAAAGTTATTAGATTTAACTGTAGAATTTTTGCTTTTTTAATTGAATTTGTTCCGCTCATCAAATCGTCTATATAAAAATCTGATTTAACAATCTTACACGCTTCTGGAAATCTTTCTCGTTCATCATTAACTAATTGATGAAGTGTACGAATGGCTAAAAATGGTGCGGACGCTGTTCCATAAGTTACTGTTGTTAAATTAAACTCTTGTATTGGTTGAGTTTGGTCATTTCTCCATAAAATTCTTTGAAAATTTTGGTCATCTTTATGAATTTTTATCTGTCTGTACATTTTCTCTATGGCTGCAGTCATCACATACTGATGAGTTCTCCATCTTAACAAAATACTTGAAAGGTCTTGCTGCATTTTTGGGCCAATATGCATCTTATCATTCAAGCTTATTCCTTTTGATGTTTTGGCAGATGCATCAAACACCACTCGGAGTTTAGTGGTTAAACTACTATCTCTTATTACTGCATGATGAGGCATGTAGAGCTTTCATTATTTGGAATATTTTTTTTCTTTGTATATACCATGTGACCTAATGATAAATATTCCTCCATAAAATTAGTATATTCCAATTTCAATTTCTTATCTATTGCAAACCTCTTTTCTATTTGCATAAATCTAGCGTATGCTCTATTTTTAGATTCCGCTAAAGCTTTTGAATCATCTTTGAATGGAATTCTGACTGTATAAGATCCATCTGGGTTGCGAAAGTGAGTATCTACGAAATTTTTCTCACATTTTTTGTTGTCTTCCGATAATATTTCTGGAACCGTGTGACACCGTGTATTTTTTTTATATGTTTTCCTAAAAAGAAAATAAAAAAATTATTAAATTAAAATAATTTAAAAAAATACCTTGTTTAGTTGTTTACGTCTGCGTCCATCTTGATGTTATTTGTATGCCGGCTTGTCACATCTCAGATGTCAGTTAGTAGACAGGCGCGGAGGTAAATTGGAGGTGGGTGGCCATAGTGATAGGTTTCGAAATTCCCGTCAGCGCTGCGGTCTCTTGATTTTCGGATCAAAACAATAGACAACCTTTGTTGCCCTTGCGGGTCATGTTTTGATTCCGAAAGTCAAGAGATCACGCGATCGAGGAAACAATAGAGTTTTCGAATTGGAAAAAATTTGAAAATTCGATTGTTTCGGGGAGTTGGAAAAAAAATTGAAGCGCGGCGGTCACAAAATCTGAGTTTTTTTTGTTTTTTAGAAAAATTTTGGGAATTTATTTTGGAAGTTTTTTTTTTAATCAAATTATAAATTAATTTGGAAAATATTGGTGGAAAAAAATTATTGGGAAAATTTTGGTGAATCGCGGAAAATTAAAAAGAAAATTTATAAAAAAAAAAACAACATTTGATCCTAATAACTGAAAAAAAAAAATTGTGAAAAAAAAGGAAACATTAAACCCCAAAATTTTACGACCGCGGCTTCTAAGAAAATTAATTTTCGGTACGAGATAATTGATAAAAAGAAAATTAGTTTAGTGAAGGCAGAAAAACATTCCGCGAATTTTTCTGAACCTGCCTGATCTAGAAAAGTAGCTAATGTTCCGAAAAAACTACCAACTGAGAAAAAAAAAAATTTAATAAAATATAGAGATTAGTCCCAGCGGCAGCATCGACAACGGAGGCAGAGAACACCAGTGGAGCAGCGTCAACGTTTTTTTTTAATTTAAAATTTTGTGTTTTTTTTTGTGGTTTTTTTTATATAATTTATTGTTGTGTAGATACAGGTTGCTGGTTTCAGTCCTGGCATGCCGGAGCAGGAAGCAGTTTTACCAGGTATTGTAAATTTTTTTTGCTATTTAATTATTTAATGTGGTGTACGATTTATTTAAATTTTGCGTAGCTTTTGCTGAGTTTTTTTTGTTAAATTATTTTTTTTTTGTAAAGTAATTTTTTTTAGTAAAGTAAATTTTTTTGTGTTATTTATTAATAATTTATTTAATAGAATTAGCTAGAGATAAAAATTTTTTTAAAGCATATTAAGTAGCAAATATTACGTACACCACATATATATATATATCTTTTTTTAATTTATTAATTATATCTAAATATATTTCTTTAAATTTTTTTAAATAAAATAAAAAAAAAAAAAACAACCGCCTTATGAAAAAAAAAAAAAAATTAATCGTTTTTTTATTTAATATAATTTATTTGGAAATTGAATTATTTTTTTTTGAAATTTCCAAAAAATTTTTATCATTTTGGTATAAAGAGTGGCTGCTGTGTTGGGTTGCTGATCGCTGTGTTGTGGTTTGATTTTTTTTCTTTTTCGTTGATTTTTTTTTGATAATGGCTGGCTGATTTTTCAGTAACTTCCCCAGGATGGATCGCAATGGATTTCTTGTCCTTCTCTCTCCTTATTCCTTAAGCGATGGTGCTTCACTCTAAAGATTTTTTTTTGTGAAAATTTTTATTAGTGAAAGCATCATCGTATTGTAGTATTGATTGCCGTTTGGATCACTGGTCGACTCACGCCCCACAGGCTGAGCATAGCTGGCACACTTAGGAGGAAATCCCAGTGGTCCAAGAAGTTCTAGTATACAAATTTTGGCCTAGCGTTTTTCTTGTGATGCGCTGTTGGTCACCCTAGACCTGGCGCCCATTTCACTAGAACTCCGAAGTTACCTCCTCCGACTTACCTAACAGTTAGCAGGTGGTAATTTTTTTTTTAGCAAAATTACTCAACCTGTTACAATTGGCGCCCAAATTTTTCGGCAATTTTGAAAATTTTAATTATGGATGTTAAAATTAATTTTTATGATGAAGATCATCAATCATTATATATTATGAAAATTGATGTTTCAACATGTAATTTTTTTTTGTTCTCCATCTGAGGTTGCTTAAGTCGGATGGAGGGGCGATCAATACTGCAACTTCTTCCCCTTCCGTGGGTGGTATTCTTCCTTGCCTATGGGGAACGTCGGAGGTTGTTCCAATTTAGTTTTTGTGCTGGTAGTTAGATAAGGGTTTTGGTTGTCTATTACCTGTCCAACCAGTGTCCTTTGTATTATTTATTTTGGGGGGTTAGAAATTGCGTTAAGGTGGTCCTTGACGTATCCTCCCCAAAGTGTCCGTACGCTAGTCAGACACCCGCTTTTAGTAGACTAAAAGGGGGTCCTAGCATGTTTGTGTTTTTGTGTTCAACGTAGGTTGAACTTTGTGTGAATTGGGACGGCCAAAGATGTTTTTTGTAGTGTTGGGGGAATATTTCTCATTGAAGTTTCCCTTCTCCTTAACCCTATTCCTACCCTAACCCTCTCCCTTCCCCCAGTCCATTATAAAAAGAAGTCCAGAGTACATCCATTCTGGGGTGTTGAAAAATTAGCTCAGAAAAATTGAATTTTTGATATTGGATTTTGGTTTTGTTTTTATTTTTTTTATTGATTTGGATTTTTTTTTTGGGGTTGCCATATTTCGTTGATTTTTTTTTGTTTTATAATTCTTTTTGTGCTATTGGTTCCTCGGTCGAGCGAGCGCTGACGGAGAGAAAACTTTGAGAAAAAAAAATTTAAAACGAGTAGTGTGTTGTTTATTTAAACATTTTTTTTGTCTTTTTTTTTTATTATACAATATTTGTTAGTTTTTGCTTATCTTAACAATATTCGTTAGTATTAGTTTAGTTTTTTGGGTAATATTATTTATATTAGGTGTAGTTTTTCTCGTTTATTTACAATTATCGTTATTTATTAAATTTTTTTTTTTTTGTAGTCGTATTTAGTATTAGTCCTTTTATACAATTAGTGTTATTTATAATTTACACTATTTATAATTATTAGAGTTGTTTTTTTTATTTATATTAGGTGTAGGGTTATTATTATTTATTTTACAATAATTAGTATTTACTTTTATTATTATTTTTTTTGTTGAAAATAGTTAGTAAATTTACAATTAATGTTATTTATTTTTCAGTAATTATAATAAATAGTTTAAAATTATTTGATTATTTACATTGATTGTTATTTATTAGTTTATTTATTTTGTAGTTAACTAGTAGTGGTAATTACAATATATGTTAAATTAATTTTATAAAGAAACAAATTTAAAAAAAAAATAAAAAAAATATATCACGGTTAAGCTGCCGGTAGGTACACGCCATAATTTGTGTGCTGGGGTATTCTACAAATAGAAAAATTTTATTATAAGTAGTCTTGGCGAAACATTAATTTTTAATACCTGAACCAAATATGGATCCAGCCAGGTTAGATCCCGACGAAATTCAATATGAATTAGAGCTGCGTGGTTTGTTAGGGTCGTCGGGCAACGGCCAGAGTAAATACGCTCAATTGTGCACCGCCTTAGAGCGCGAGCAACGTATGGGTCGTCGTCCACCAGAATCTAACATTCCAGATCCTGCCGCTGAACTCGCTCTGTGCGAAAGCAAAGCCGCTGCATGTCACTCGCTGGTCAGTGATGGTATTCGAGAAATGGATGGAGATCTGTTGCACCACGCAGCAACAAAAATTCAGCACATTAAAAATAGATTATTTCGATTAAAGTCGGCTCGTAAGGATTACTCGGCATCTGTGCGGCGAATTGCAGAGCAACAGTTCATTACCGCACAGATGCTTGGCTCGGACCATTCGTATTCTGAGGATGGGAGGTTGACGGTAATCGACGAACGGGAGGGAGCTATAGGTCCACCCCTTGACCAATTTCCGCTGCCGCCTGTGGGCGCCGTTGCCAATCAGCCTGGTAATAAGGGGGTGTTGCCGAAACAGCCGCTTATTCCAGCTCCGACAATATTGGCCGGCCACCCCTCTTCTGATCCTGGTGCGACGTTGATGACCTCTCGAAAGGGAGTTAGTCAGCTGAGCTCCTCGAACAATTCGCCGCATTCTGACCCCACTTCGATACAGGGGTTATCAACTCGGTTGTCCACAGGCGCCGTTCACAAAACTGGTTCGTCTGGAAGAAGAGGAAAACAGTTTAAAAATCAATCGAAACGTCAATGCGTCCACTTACCTCATGATAGATCTGTGATAGCCTCTGCAACCCAGTTCGATCACACGCAAATTGCCGCTATGTCCAGTCTGCTCGAAGAACAGCGGCAACAAATCGCCGAACTCCAAGCGCTGGTAGCTCGACAACATCTTTCGGAACCTGCTGCAGCGCCCCGGTTTGTTGCTTCTGTTCGTAGCTACCCACCGTCTGTAATGCCACCACTGAGCGGGGGGAGGCCAGTGAGGGAACCATCAAATGTCGCTCCTTTCCAACTCAGCGATACCGACCATGAGCCTGACGACCGCCTCCCTGAACATTTTAGGCGTCGTAATCCAGTTTCTAACTGGCGGGTTCGATTTGATGGTTCGGGCAAAGCTCTGTCGCTAGCGGAGTTCATCTTCCGAATTGAAACTATGGCCAAGGGAGATGGATACCCGTTGGAAGGTTTGATGTTGTCGATCAATCAACTCCTTCAGGGCCGTGCCGAGACCTGGTACTGGCAATATATTCGGAGGCATTCGAACACGTCATGGTGCAACCTGAAAACGGCCATGAAAATTGAGTTCGATGATGGGGAAGATGATGGTGATGTCAAACGGTTGATGGAAGCCAGGAAGCAACGTTCTCGGGAAAAATTTTCTGACTTCCGAATGGACATGGAGGGACTTCGTCTTCGTCTGACGCACGAAATTTCCGATGATGATTTTCTTAACAGGCTCTTATATAACCTATACCCGGGTTACAAGAAAGCTCTGATTTTGGAGAATATTGTAACCCTTAATCAGTTGGATAGAGATTGTAAGAGACTGGAAAGGAAGTGGAGTGAAATTGGTGAGTCAGCCGAGGACCAAGTTCGTCCCCGTAGAATGTATGTCCATGAGTTGGAAGAGAACGTTGACTCAAATTACATACTAACAAATCCAGCGCTCCAAAAGTCTAATCTGCCAGAACCGCCATGTCCGTCCGCTCCAATTAAAGAAGTCCTGTCCGTCCAAGATAATAAATTTCATCCGGGAGTTCCGTCCGCCACTGTCGTACCTGCCGACAAAAATACGTATGTTATTTGTTTTAATTGTGATGATTTGGGACATCTATTTCGAGATTGTCCCCATCCATTAAAAGTATTTTGTTATCGTTGCGGTTTCAAAAATACTTATGTTGATAAGTGTCCGAGGTGTCATCCCGGCAACCTTCAGGGAAACGCCAAAGCGGGTTTGGGAAACTGGAGGCAACCAAGCTACCGCCCTCGTCCGAATCCTCCAGCGTAGAGTCCGGTGATAGGTATAAGTTAGGTGTAGCATCTAAAAATCCTCCATTAAGTAGCATAAGCGAATTAGGTTTAGTTAATAATAGGAATAATCGTAGATCCAAAAAACATTTTAGTAAGAGGGAGCAAATCCGAAAAACGTTGAAAGCTACATACCTCAGGCCGGATGGAGACAATCGTCCTTTCATGAAGATACAAATTGCAAATAAAAACCATTTTGCGTTGTTGGACAGTGGGGCCAATATTAGTTGTTTGGGGAAGGATGGGGAAAATTTGTTGCGGGAGTTGAACATTTTGTATACTCCGATTACGACCAGTGTGAATACTGCCGATGGTAACCCTCAAGGTGTCATCGGTTACGTATTCCTGAACATTATTTACAATGGCGTGACAAAAACCATCAAATTTTTCCTGATCCCCTCCATTCAACGGTCCATGATTTTGGGAATGGATTCTTGGGACGCTTTTAATGCGATTCCGTTTAAAAATCTAGAATTATCTGAATTAACTAATGATGATAAAAAAATGCATAAGTTGAATATTGACCAACAACAAAGGCTTCACGAAGTGATCGATTCGTTTCCGTCGTTTAGCACATCTGGTCTGGGGAAAACTACAATTCCAAAACACGAAATCGATGTTGGAGATGCGAAACCTCAGGTAGTCCGTCCGTATCCATTATCTCTGCCTATGCAAAAATTATTAGATTTAGAAATAGATAAAATGCTAGAGCAGGACATAATCGAAGAGAGTCGAAGTGCATGGGCATCGCCCTTGGCGTTGGTGAAAAAAACAAACGGCACCCTAAGGTTGTGCCTTGACGCCCGCAAGGTGAATGCCGTCACCAAGAGTGATGCCTATCCGCATATCAATTCGATTTTTAGTAGAGTCAAAAAAACAAAATTTATCACTAGTTTAGATTTAAAAATTGCGTTTTGGCAGGTTGAACTGGAGGAGAAATCCAGAGACAAAACCGCATTCATCGTCCCCGGTCGTGGGTTGTACCATTTCAAACGAATGCCTTTCGGTTTGTCCAACTCCCCGAAAACACTTTGCAAGCTTATGGATAAAGTTATCCATTACGAGCTTCATGAGGATGTCTTTGTTTACCTTGATGATCTTTTGATCCTCTCGGAAGACTTTGACACCCACATGGAGCTCTTGAGTAAAAGTAGCAAGGTGTTTGAGGGAAGCTGGACTAACCATTAACATCGAGAAAAGCCGATTTTTCCAGACCGAAACTAAATATTTAGGTCATATTATTGACCACGAAGGCATCAAAACGGACCCTGAAAAGATCGACGCCATCAAAAACTTTCCGAGGCCAAAAACTGTGCGACAGATCAGACGGTTTTTGGGCATGACTGGATGGTATAATCGGTTCATTAAGAATTACGCGGAAGTTGCAGCGCCTATTACGGATTTATTGAAGGGGAAAAATCCGAACCAGTGGAATGATGCCGCTGAGGCAGCATTCCTCGCTTTGAAACTGGCCTTAACGCAGGCCCCCGTACTCGTGAATCCCGATTTTAATCGTCGGTTCTCCATACAATGTGATGCGTCGAAGACCGGTGTCGGAGGTGTTCTATTCCAAAGGGATGAAGCGGGGCATGAACATCCCATAGCGTTCTTGTCCCAGAAATTGAATTCCGCTCAAAAAAATTACAGCGTGACGGAATTAGAATGCCTCGCAGCGGTACTAAGCATAAAAAAATTCCGACCTTACATTGAGGGGACGGAATTTACTGTGATTACCGACCATGCCAGCCTAAAGTGGTTGATGAACCAAAAGGATTTGGCGGGTCGGTTGGCGCGTTGGAGTTTGAAACTTCGGGGTTTTGATTTCAAGATTGAACACCGGAAGGGCAGCGACAATATTGTCTCGTGGAGAAATCGATGAGATGACCGTCCACTTGAAAGAGATCAATATTGTCGACGCCAAGGATCCGGAATTTCAAGACCCTGAATATCAACGCCACGTGAACATTTTCGCCAATAATCATGGTAAATTCCCAGACATTAAAATCGTGGATGGGGTCATTTTCAAACAGCAACATTTTCGAGAACATCAACTTACCGATGTTCCCGTTTGGAAATTGTGGGTGCCTCCTGCGTTAAGAGCCGGCGTGATCCAACACTTCCATGATGATCCTATGTCAGCACACTCGGGGGTGGACAAAACTATAGAAAAAATTCACCGCATGTATTTTTGGCCAAGAATGCGAAATGACATTACAACTTACATTTCTTGGTGCGAGGCTTGTAAAGAAGCAAAAGCGTCTAATACATGCTTAAGACCTCCGGTCCGTCCGTGGCAATATATTAATATTGATCTGCTTGGTCCATATCCTAGATCTAAAAAAGGTAATACATGTATATTAATTGTTCTTGACCAGTTCTCGAAATTTGTGTTACTCAAACCTTTGCGTCAGGCAACAACAGGTCCGATCATTAAATTCCTGGAATCCGAAGTCTTCCACCTTTTCGGCATTCCAGAAGTGTTGTTGTCTGACAACGGGGTACAATTCACTGCAAAGGAATTTGAAAATTAATGAAAACTTACAATATTAACCACAAATTCACCACTCCTTACCATCCTCAGGCTAATGCGTCGGAAAGAGTCAATCGGAACATCGTCACTGCTATCCGAATGTATATAGATCAAACCAACCATAAAGAATGGGATGACAAGCTGAGTCACATTGCGTGCGCTCTGCGGAATGTCGTCCATGACGCCACTGGGTTTTCTCCATTCTACCTTACATTCGGATATCATATGATGACCGAAGGTACTTCTTACGAGTTGCTTCGTAAATTAAATTCGCTGAATGAGAATATCATTATTGACCAGGAGCATCGACGGAATGATGTGCATGATGCGATGGTCAGAAATCTGGAAAAAGCACAAAAAAGACACGAAAAAACTTACAACCTGCGCTCAAATAAATTTTTTAAAAAGTATTTACCTGGGCAAGTTGCGTACCGTCGAACCCATGTTTTAAGCGATTTCAAAAAAAATATTACAGCGAAATTTGCAAAACCCTGGACAAAATGCACCATTGTCGCCGAAAAGGGTCAAGTGTGCTACGTTGTAGAAGATAGCGACACCCTAAGGCAATACATTGTCCACGCGAAAGATCTAAAAACCTGAAGAAAAAAAAATTACAGTATTGATTTGAAAAAAAAAATATAAATTATGGCCCGGCTAGCATAGAAATAGAGCAAGAGATAGTCAGGGTGTGGGACAGCCCCACGTTGACTCAGAAAAAAAAAATTTTTACCACCTGTGATATTTTGGATAATTGTTATTTATTTAGTGTTTGTTAGATTTTTTTTATTATTTACAATTATTTGTTATTTATTAGTATTATTAGTTAATTTTTTTTGTTATTATATTACTATTAGTTAGTATAGTTAATTTTTTTTTGTTATTATTATTATTATTTATTAGTGATTAGTTAATTTACAATTATATGTAGGTAGGTTAGTTTTGCTATTTATTATAGTTAATTTAACCTATATTACCTGGCTACCCACCTTTACCCCGTGAGTCACTAAAATTTTTTGTTATTATTAGTTAACATTATTACATTTTTGAGAATAAGTTAGTATAAGTTTAGTTAAAAATTTTCTTTTGTTATTTAATTACCTGTATATTAATTATATATTAAGTATTTTTTTATTTATTTATTTGGGTAGGAATATTCAGTAGTAGTTAAATTTATTAGTCTAAGTTAAAATATTATTAGTAAAAAAAAAAGAAAACAAATTTTTTGTGTTAGATTTATAGGTATTTATTTATTTATGGGAAATTTTTTTTGTTAGTATTATTTATTTAGTTTTATTATTATAGTTTATTATTATTTATATTATTTATAGTTAATATTTATTGTAGTTTGGTAGTTAAAATTATTTATTAAGTGTTATTATTTTTAGTGGTATTAGTTGTATAGTTTTTTTTACATCTGGGGTGTGGCGAGTAGGTGTTTTCCAGGCCTGTCTGGAACGCTAAGCTCCAGACGGGTCTGTTTTGTGACACCGTGTATTTTTTTTATATGTTTTCCTAAAAAGAAAATAAAAAAATTATTAAATTAAAATAATTTAAAAAAATACGATAAACAAACCCCGGGTTTGTCAAAAGCACATATCCTCAAAATCGCCACATGTAGAACTATGAGCTATTGTAAAACAATGAGAATTCCTATATGTGCATATTGTGCAGTTTTAGTAGTATTTTCAATGTACTATTCATAAGAAAGATAAAAATGATATGGTAAATATAGGTAAAAAATGTGTCCCTGTTCGATTTTATTAATTTTTTTTTCTTCCAAGTTTATTATTCCAACAAAATACATATATATAAAATTATCATTTAAGTTTTCCCTAATTTTGCTTTTAATTGAACATATAATGTGATATGAAATAATATCCAATATTCCCTTTATAAAGCTCCTAAAAATATGCAAAATGTTCGTTTTTTGCAAAATTTTACATGATTAAGAATTTTGATTAATTATAAGTGTGAGGCAAATGACTATAATTTATTAATTAATGCGCTTTAAAGAAATATGAATTTCGAAACTTTTCCCGATATTTGTTTTTAAAAATATTGTGCAGTTATAATTTTACAAGTAAATTAAAAATGTAATTTTTTGATTTTCGAAGGGCCACAACGGAAAGGGGAGAAGAGATACGGATACAGTTTCTTCAGAGACTCTAGTTATTTTTTAGATATCTCTTTGGTGCATAAATTTCTTCCATAATAAGCAGTTTGGGAAATACAGGGTGTTAAAAAAACTAAAAAAAGTTGTATGAAGATAACGGTATTTTTATACATCAAAGAATTAAATTTTAAAAAATTTGTTTATTTCACAAAAAAGATAAAAGATTTTCCTATCTTATAGCTTTTACAGACCTCAAAAATTTTTATTGGTTTAAAAGTTATTAGATGTTCAATATGGGTAATTTTCGAAATTGGAGGGGGAATAACTCAGAGGGGAAAAGAGATAGAAGAAAATTTTGTTCTACTGGACCTATTATTTTATTACTATCTATCTATGATCAAAATTTTAATACTCTATCTTAATAGATGTAGAAGTTTGTGTAAACGGACGGACGGACAGACGGACAGACGGACAGACAGAGTGAAACTAATATACACATTTCTTCCAATTTGGTTGGAAATGTGCTAAAAATACCTTGTTTAGTTTTTTACGTCTGTATCCATCTTGATGTTATTTGTATGCCGGCTTGTCACATCTCAGATGTCAGTTAGTAGACAGGCGCGGAGGTAAATTGGAGGTGGGTGGCCATAGTGATATGTTTCGAAATTCCCGTCAGCGCTGCGGTCTCTTGATTTTCGGATCAAAACAATAGACAACCTTTGTTGCCCTTGCGGGTCATGTTTTGATTCCGAAAGTCAAGAGATCACGCGATCGAGGAAACAATAGAGTTTTCGAATTGGAAAAAATTTGAAAATTCGATTGTTTCGCGGAGTTGGAAAAAAAATTGAAGCGCGGCGGTCACAAAATCTGAGTTTTTTTTGTTTTTTAGAAAAGTTTTGGGAATTTGTTTTGGAAGTTTTTTTTTTTAATCAAATTATAAATTAATTTGGAAAATATTGGTGGAAAAAAATTATTGGGAAAATTTTGGTGAATCGCGGAAAATTAAAAAGAAAATTTATAAAAAAAAAAACAACATTTGATCCTAATAACTGAAAAAAAAATTGTGAAAAAAAGGAAACATTAAACCCCAAAATTTATCGACCGCGGCTTCTAAGAAAATTAATTTTCGGTACGAGATAATTGATAAAAAGAAAATTAGTTTAGTGAAGGCAGAAAAACATTCCGCGAATTTTTCTGAACCTGCCTGATCTAGAAAAGTAGCTAATGTTCCGAAAAAACTACCAACTGAGAAAAAAAAAATTTAATAAAATATAGAGATTAGTCCCAGCGGCAGCATCGACAACGGAGGCAGAGAACCCTAGTGGAGCAGCGTCAACGTTTTTTTTTAATTTAAAATTTTGTGTTTTTTTTTTGTGGTTTTTTTATATAATTTATTGTTGTGTAGGTACAGGTAGCTGGTTCCAGTCCTGGCATGCCGGAGCAGGAAGCAGTTTTACCAGGTATTGTAAATTTTTTTTTGCTATTTAATTATTTAATGTGGTGTACGATTTATTTAAATTTTGCGTAGCTTTTGCTGAGTTTTTTTTTGTTAAATTATTTTTTTTTGTAAAGTAATTTTTTTTAGTAAAGTAAATTTTTTTGTGTTATTTATTAATAATTTATTTAATAGAATTAGCTAGAGATAAAAATTTTTTTAAAGCATATTAAGTAGCAAATATTACGTACACCACATATATATATATCTTTTTTTAATTTATTAATTATATCTAAATATATTTCTTTAAATTTTTTTAAATAAAATAAAAAAAAAAAACAACCGCCTTATGAAAAAAAAAAATTAATCGTTTTTTTATTTAATATAATTTATTTGGAAATTTAATTATTTTTTTTTGAAATTTCCAAAAATTTTTTATCATTTTGGTATAAAGAGTGGCTGCTGTGTTGGGTTGCTGATCGCTGTGTTGTGGTTTGATTTTTTTTCTTTTTCGTTGATTTTTTTTTTATAATGGCTGGCTGATTTTTCAGTAACTTCCCCAGGATGGATCGCAATGGATTTCTTGTCCTTCTCTCTCCTTATTCCTTAAGCGATGGTGCTTCACTCTAAAGATTTTTTTTTGTGAAAATTTTTATTAGTGAAAGCATCATCGTATTGTAGTATTGATTGCCGTTTGGATCACTGGTCGACTCACGCCCCACAGGCTGAGCATAGCTGGCACACTTAGGAGGAAATCCCAGTGGTCCAAGGAGTTCTAGTATACAAATTTTGGCCTAGCGTTTTTCTTGTGATGCGCTGTTGGTCACCTTAGACGTGGCGCCCACTTCACTAGAACTCCGAAGCTACCTCCTCCGACTTACCTAACAGTTCCTTGAGAACCTGTGTCTATTAAACCTCTAAGTACATTATATCCTCCAGATACATTTTTTACATTAAATACTGCTGTTGCCAATAGTACATCTCTATTTTCCGTTGTAGAATTCAATTCTTTTTTAGTTGTTATTGATGACTTTGATGAAATACTTCTTTCACTTGTGTCATTGTTATTGGTACTTTTTTGATCGCGATTATTATTATTATTTTCTCTATGCAAAAGAGTATAGTGTGATTTACCACATTTCACGCACCTTCTTGCACCAAAACATTTATCATTATTTTTATAACTTATGCAATTTAAGCATAAATTGTTGTTTCTCACATAATTGAAGCGTTCCAATACAATAAGTTCGACAAATTTTTTACATGCAAAAATTGAATGTTGCTCATCTTTACAATAATAGCATCCTGGAGTCGATCGTGATAATTGTGCTTTGGTTGTTGTTAAGTAATTAGCTTTGAATTGTGGTAATTTTCGGAAATTTTATTTCGAATGTTATACTGTTGACTGTTATTTTGCATCGGTCTTTTAGAGCCTTCTAGATTTTCTAATGCCAAAAATCTTTGTTCTATAAAGTTTAAAATTCCATCAAACTCTGGAATATCTCTCGTTTTGTGAATTGTATGTTCGTACATTCTCAATGTTTCTTTGTCTAATTTCTTTAATAAAATATGACCTAGTATTGGTCCCCAGCTGTCTATGTTGATTTCCAATTTTTTTATGGCGTATAATGTTTCGTTTGTAGTATCAAAAATTCTTTTAAGATTAAATGTCGATTCTGTATTTAACACTGGTTGATTTATAAATTTATCTATTAGTGTCGAGAACGAAATTCTTTTATTGTTGTATCTATTGACTAATAGTTCCCACGTTGTATCGTAATAGTTCCCATGTTGTATCGGAATCGGAAATTTGTAAATGTTGAATTATGAATTATTAATGTTGAACCCCTTAACCCCTTAACTGTGAATCACACGTTTGTAAATATCGTGGAAAGTTGACCAATGTTGATAACTTCCTTCAAATTCTGGGATCTTAATCCTCGGTATTCTAAAATGATCATATACACTGTCATTTTCTTCATTATTATTAGTAAAACCATTAATTTTGGTTTGTAATGCTATTATGGTTTTTTCGCATTGTATTTTAATTTCCGCATATTGATTTGTCAGGAAATATTCTTCATTTTCAAAATCTTCATCTGAAGCATTCAGCACTAATTCTTCATGGACTTCATTTAAGTTGCTTAAAAATTCGTTAATTTGTCTTGATTTTAGTGAAAAATATGATATGATATCAATTTTGTCCATATTTTTATCAATTTCATCTGAAGTGTTGTTTTTTCTGTTCTGAAGTGTTGTTTTTTAAACCGCATTTTTTGTTCTGTATTTTCTTGAGATTTTCCAAAATGAAATCTGTATTTTCATTTCTTTCCGTAGTTTCGTTATTTACTTCACCAGAAGTAGAATTATCATTTCTTATGGTAGTACTTGTAACTGGTATCGCTGTCGCTGCATCGTCACTTGTTAATTGCTGATCTTTTTCATCTAATGGCTTAAATCCATCCTTTATTAATTGTATTACTTGTTCGTAATATTTATCTATTATATATGGATGTCTTTCGATATCTTTTATTTTAATAATTTCTTGATGATTTCTATCAAACTCTTGCCAAAGTTCATTAAGAAGAATTTTTTGGTTGGCTATAAATGCTCGTGTATGTCTAACTTTCGTATCCGTTATTTTAAAATAAACACTGTTTATTTTATTTCCTATCACCTTCTGCCGTTAAGTTAGTGTCTCCATTTTTGCAATGCTTGTCGTTCGATTCTCGTGTGGACTGTATTACTGTTGTTTCTCTCGTGAATATCGTAGCGTCGTATTACTTCGTATTATTTTTCTTCTCTTGATTTTTTTTACGATTGCTTCGGATGGTGCAATCTCTTCCTCGTATTGGCTGTTCGTAATTTCTTTAAGTTCTTTTCGTTCGAAGGATCAATAAATAAATAGCCTGTTCAGACTAAGTATTGGTTGTAATTAAAAGCTAACTATTGAATCTTTTGAGAACAATTAGATTACTGTTGGTCACGTCTAATTCTTCAAGAAAACAAAATTGCTTTGTTAGAGTTCTGATTAAAAACTGAAATATTTATTAAATTCTTAGGTTTATATACACTTATTTTTCTAATATAAACATAAAATAAAAAAATACATCATTTGCTTAGAAATATCATATTTTCCTTGATCGTCATAAAATGAAGACCAACGGATAGAAATTAGTTTAAAATGATTATTAATGATAAAAAGGATCTTAACTAAAAATATTTTACGATCCTAACCGTAATAAAAAAAATCTAGGAATTTTAAATACATAAAATTGCATTCCTTTAGTAAACTATAAAAAAACTATTAAAATAAACTATTTTTGGAAACATATGTCTAACATATGTGTGATAAAAAAAAAATGAAAATTACAAAAATATAAATTTAAAACGTCCAGGTACCATCCGTGTTCTTAAGGAAGGAGGGGTTGGTGTGATCCTTACTTAGGATCTTGCGTAACCTAGCTGAGTCCTTAGTGCTTTCTATGGACTCACAGTACTCTTGCCAGTTTTTTGTTTTGGCCGTCCTGACAGCCTTCTTATATTCGCGGAGACGGTCCTTGTAGAGTTGCCATGTAACCTTGCTTGTAGCAGATATTGTAAGATCCCTAGTCACCTTCCTTAGTTTGCTAAGATTGTCATCCCACCACGGGGGAATGATTGTTCGTTTAATTGGACAAGACACCTTGTAGGATACCTCCATGGCTTTAGTGAACCTGACCGTTAGCTCTTCTAGAGCTTCGACCGTTACTATATCCCTATTGTGGTTGCCTACGGGTAATAATTTTTGTTTCAGCACTGATCTGAACTTAGACCAGTCTGTGTTTTTGGGTTTTCTATAGGGTTTGGGACTGTTGGTTGTTAAGCTAATATTGAAGAGTATCCATCTGTGATCTGAAAAAGATCTCTCTTTAGATACTCTCCAATTTTCTACCATATGTGCTACGTCATTACTAGTGCATGTAATGTCGATTATATCTTCCCATCCCGGGTGCCTATCTGAGCAAGGGAAGGTAAATGTGGGGGTTTTTCCTCTATTACAAATAGATAGATTTTTATTTAGTATAAAATCATAAAGTGACTCACCTCTTTCATTTATTTCAGAGCTCTCCCACAGGGAGTGTCTGGCATTAGCGCCGCATCCAATAAGCAGCTTGTTTTTTTTTTGGCGTGGACCAGTTCTTGAAGCTTGGTTGGCGGGGCTTGTTCATCATGCGGCATGTACACCGAGCTGATGTACATTTCCTTGCCGTCATTCTGCTCAACTTTGATGACAGTCAGTCATGTAAGTCAAAAGACTTATATTAATTAGAACAAAGATGTGCATTTATGTGTTTTTAACTAGAATACACGCTCTTGGCTTACCTATATGGCTATCTACAGACTTGTAGAATAGATTATAGTTTTTGTGGTTCAGACGAGGCCTTAAAACATAATATATTTTATATGCAAAGAGGTGAGGAGCGCTTCCAAAAACATTCGAGAAAACATTAATTGAAAGTCATCAAATCAAAGAAGACTTTTTTAATAATATTTAAAGTTTTGTTTTAATTTTATGTTATTTAAAAAAAAGACTTATATTTATTATAAATATTGAAAATATAAAATAAACAAATCCTTACAAATGTTTTTGTTTAAATAAACAAGACCATAATAATTTGAAAAATTTTTACACAAAACTGTCACAAATTCGTCCAAATAAATGTGACAAATTGGTTCACAAAAATGTCAAAATTTGTTCACAAAACAAAATGTCATAAAAATGTCGCAATTCGGGTAAACCACAGTCACAATTTTTCCACCGGATTGTGACAATTTTTTGTCGACAATTCACATTTTTTTGTGACATTATATATAATTTTATAAAATCGGCACCATCGCCAATGAATAATTACACAAAAACACTTTTTTTATTCATAAATTCCAGAAAATTATTCGAATTCTAGATTCTAGAACATTCTAGAAAGAAATCTCATATATTTTCTTCCCCCATTACGTCACAATCGCTAACGAGCTAAATGTTCTGATGAATTTAAGAATTGAAAAATAAAAAAATATTTTCAATTCCTTAATTAGTTCAGAAAATTATATTCATTCAAATACGAATATATACATAAAAAAACATATCACATGTTTTCTTCCCCCCGTACGTCACCATCGCTATCAATTTAACAAAAAATTCTTTTCATTTCATTTCATTTCATTTATTTCAATTTAATATTTACAGTGAGCTTATTAAAACTAGAACTTACAGAGTTTTAGGAATTATGAATCCTTTACTTACTGTAATATGTTATATACAAAAAAAAAAGAATTTATTGAACATTAAAATTTATTTGATGCGGAAAATTTGAAAAACCACCTTATAAATTTTATAAAAATAATTTACGCTAGTACTTAAAACTAGAGACTTAAATCTACTGCTCAAGACAGTTGTCTAATTAAATTATTGTCTGAAAATTAACATTTTTCAAGAAAATTAGATGCAATATCCTGAATTTTAGTGTTCACAAAATCGATGTTTGCCATTTTGTGTAAAGCTACTGTTGAAAAATGCCATGGTAATTTGTAGATCATTTTTAAAATTTTGTTTTGGCAAATTTTGTAACTTTTTTATGTGACATTGAGCAGTTTTATGCCAAACTGGTGCAGCATAGAACATAACTGCATGAAATATTACCTTAAGAATGATACATTTATTGTCCACGCTGAGATAAGAATTTTTATTAATAAAAGGACAAAGTATCCTTACTAACAAGTTTATTTTGTTAACGATATAAGATATATGTAAATTATACGTGAGCTTTTTGTCAAAAAGTACCCCTAGGTATTTAATATCATTGGTCCATTTAATTTGTTTATTATCTAGAGTCAGATTTACTTGAGGAAGAAAGCAAGATTTGCGTTTTCTGGAGAAGTAGATCGCTTGCGTTTTTTCGGAATTTACCATGATTTTCCATTTAGAAAAATAATTATATACACAATCTAGAGAAGTTTGCAAATTATTTAAAACATTTTGCGCTAAAACACCAGAGCTAAAGATGGCGGTGTCATCTGCAAATATAGATGAATCAGAGTTTAAAAGAACTGGGAAATCAGAAGTATACACATTATATAAGGTAGGTGATATACAGGAACATTGGGGGCAACCAGCTGGGATTTTAAAAGATTTAGAGGTGCTTTTATTAATATGGACTTTAAAAGAACGATTTGCAAGAAAACTTTGAACTAATTTAATTACATGGATATCAAAACCAAACAACAACATTTTATGTAAAAGACCTTGGTGCCACACTGAATCAAAGCCTGCTTTGATATCCAGTACTACTGTTGTGTGATATTTATATATAATATTTATTGTTTGGCCAGTTCCTTTAACTTGTGCCAATTTATAATATATTATTATATATATTAAAATATCATGGGAGCGTAATCTTCAATAGAGTCCAAATATAATTAACTCGAATATTTCGTTTGTCTATATATCTGTCAGACTATTCGGAGTTCACTGAGAGTAATAGCCGTCAGGCCGAATACTACAACAACTTAGCTAAACAGGCGAGGTTGCTCAGTGGATCTCTTCAAGGATTTATTTTTTAGCGAGTAGCCTATGTAATGAAACACTTGAAAGTTTTATTATTATTTGTTCGAAGTAAACTTTATTTATTACAAGCCTATGGTTAATATTTTAGCTTCATACAGAACCTTTAATTCAGAAAGCTGTTAAACCAAAGCTGAATAAATTTCAACTCTCTGAATTACCAAAAAAAATCCAAGTATTTATACGCAAATTTTAATTTGCCGGCCTTTGTTTACATAAAAAATGTAAACAACTTTGATTTACTAATAACATAATTAATTTATGATTGAGTAATTGCACTCAATATTAATTATTATTAATTGTTTGTTTTCATACCCAAAATTGCATAGTCGACAAAATTGCGCACTAAGCATTATTAAATTATTGACACAATTTACTAATACAAATTTAACTAGAACAATATTTTATATTTGAATAAATATTGTTCTTGTTACGCAATGCGAAAAGCAAATATTTTATGGTACAAACAATTAGTTATCGTTTATTACAAAGACGGTGTTTTTATTCCACAACACCTCCCCCTTTGAAGTACAAAAAATGGATACATTTTTTGAATGTTGGGCAATTCAGAGTTGTTCAATTTATTCAGCTTTTTTTTTATTACAAATTTTTGTTTTTTATCTTATTTTCTATACAGTGTATTTTCATATATATTTTTTTCACAATTTTTAATATACAAAAATATTTTTTTTTTTTTTTTTTAAATAGGTATAATTTTATATATACATTATTTCATTAGTTTCTTTTACAAATTTATTTTTATATTTTAACAATATTTTATTTCCAACTTTTAACTTTATTAAACATTTGTCAATTTTATATACATTTTTGATTTTATTAACCATTGTTTCATTAATATACATTTCAATTCCTTTTCAACTTTATTTTAATACATTTTTTCTTCAATACATTTATATTTATTTTCCTTTTATTCTTTCTTTAAACATTTTGTTTTAAAAACCGAATTATGCACTCTTAACAATTGGTTAAGAAAATTCACCTATCTTTAAGAGATTAGGCTCGGTCGTTTCCCTAAAACATTTTTTATTTTTATACGCATTTTAACAATTGTTTCAATATTTTTTAATTCAATTTTTATACTTTTTTCAAATAACTTTAACTCAATTTTCATAATTTCTTTTAATATTAAACAATATTTTCCAATACAACTTTTATACAATATTTATTTTTTAAAACATCAATATACGTTTTATATTTTTTCATATTTGAATAATACTTAATTTTTTCATTTTTTAAAGAACTTTACTTGGAATTCTTTTACATAAAACAATATTAAATATTTCTTCATTTTTAAATATCAATTTTAAATATTTTCATAATAATTTTTTTATATAATTTACAAAACAACTTTATTATTTTCAATCATTATTTATTAACTTTAATAATCTTCTACTTCCTTCCCCTTTTATCCTTTTTTTTTATATTTATTTACACCCCCTTTTTTTTTTTTTTTTGTATTAATTCTAAAAATTTTACAAATTATTTTTATTCTAAAAATTTTTTTTTTTATACCCTTTTATTTTTATTGTATATATTACAATTTCCTATATATATAATTTTCTATATTATTAAAATTATTTTATTATTTTTTCAACATTAAATACATCCATTTTTTTTTTATTTCTTTCTATTACCATTCGTTTTCTATATTATCATTGATTTTAAATTTTTCAATTTACTTTATAACTTAGTCTAAAGGTATGCAAATTTAAATTTAGACTATTTTAATAACTCTCAACTATATATATATTTTTTTACAAGTGCATTTATTTTTTAATAAAACTCTACTTCGTTTTTTAACTGTAATTGGCTAGTTAATTATTATTCTCTAAAAGTTAAAATTTATAATAATAAATTTACTAAAAGTTTAATTTTAAGTACTAACAAAAAAAATTTTAAACTGAATATTATACCCCCAAAACTTAAAATTATATTTATTATGTTGTATTGCTAAAACTACATTTATATAAAAAAATTAATTTGATTTTAAATTTTTCTCCTAAAAATATGCACCTAAAAAAGATTAATTATTCTTATCAAAGACAAAACAATTTTTATTGAAATATAAAAAACTAATCTAGATTTAACATATTAATCGTATAAAGTTATAAAAATCATTATTTTCGAATTTCCTAATTTTATGCATGTTTCCTAAAATATTTATAATTCCGTGGAATTATAGAAGGTTAGTATTTATGAGTTTTGAACGCATTTGCTAGCGAACAATTTTCATTCGATTTTTCCTTTACTATTTGTATTTCAGTATTTTGAGTTAAATTATTTATTTTTACAACATAATTTGTATTCAAGTTGGTCCATACTTGACTCTTATCCTTTTGTTGAATCAATTCTGTTTCTATTTTTTCTTCGTGCTTTTCGAAATAATTTTCTGCATTTTCATTAAAATGTATTATTTGATAATTTTCCTGATGTGGAACTAGACTCGGTTCAAATTCCGAAATTGACATTTCTTCGTTTTTATACTGTACTTCTTCATTGTTATATAAATGTCTAATATGACTTAATGCTTCTTCCGAATTTTCTTCATATTTATGTATCTTTTTATTTCTACTTTTATTTTTTCTACGTTGTTTATTTACGTCGCTTAAAGTTTCAGTTTTTTTATGCTGTATTTCTATAACAGTTCCAAATTCTATTTTTTCTACGTCCAAGTTTTTACTCTCTTCTACTACATTATATTCTTCTATTACTTCGGATTTATTTATTACATTGTTATTTTTTAATTTATTTTCTCCACAAAAATTTACTGGATTTAATTCATTTTCCATTTCTTTTAATTCTGGTTTTTTGAATGCCGAATTCATCAATACTAAATAGTTTGGGTAGTACCCAAGCGTGGTACTACTGCAAGGTTGAAATGAACATAAATTTGCTTCAGGTTTCCTAATTGGGGCTTTAACAAAAGGAACTTCTATCGCCTTTTGCTCATTTATGGTACTCGAAATTTCCTGTAATTTTGACGTACCCTGAATATTGCATTTTTTATATAAATTATTATAAATAGAACTACCATCTTTGGGTATTCTTTTCTCCATATTAATTACTTCATATTCATTATCTAAATCGTTATTACTACAAAAATCTTCATTACTATTTCTCAATGTTTTACTATGCCCTTGTGGCGTATTATATGCAATATTTTGACTACTTTTTTCCTCAATTTTAAATGAATTTCTATTCATTATGATAACCTGAGCTCCATTGTCCTTTGAAAACTATGCTTCTTCTATTTTTGATATATTCAGTGGTAATTCAATATTTCCTTTATAAGTTTTTTCATGTAAATTTTGTCTTCTTAATAACATAGTTGTGGGGGATGAATCAGGGCGTTTTAATTCATCCCTTATTAAAGCACGCGATTCATACTTTTGCTTAGCAGGGCAGTGAAATATACTGTGTCCTGGGCTGTCGCACCAGTCACAATTTTGCGCCACTAAATTTTCTCTATATGCTATACAAAAAGGGCTAGTATGGCCTAGTTCTCCACAACTATAACATTTTAAATTATTTGTTCTATAATTATTTTTAATATTTGTTCTAAAATTGCTATTATAGCTATTGTAGCTATTTACATTATTCCTGTAATCTATTTTGTTATTTGGTACCGAGTCATTATTTTTATTTTTATGATAACCTGTCTTTTGATCATCCATTTTCATTAATAATTTATTTAATAATGTGGCAATATCATTATTATTAGGCAGATTTTCTGTTAAATTGCTCCTTGTATAGTTTTCCCTGGCGTATTCGATCGCTTTTTGTACTGCTATATTTAGATTTGAGCAATTTTGTGATCTCACATAAAATTTTAATGGTTCCGAAAGTAATCCTCTTATAAAAGTTATTTTCGCTACTTTCATCATTTCCTCTTTTAGAACCCTACCCTCACCTGGGTAAGTGTTTTCTACCATAATTATATAGGCCTCCAGCTTTTGCAAAAGCTTATTTCCAAAATTTTCTACTGTCTCATCCTGTCCCTGATAACATTCCTCCTAATTGAGGAAGGTCCTTATAAGGTACAAAGTAATCACACAAAACATTTTTAAATTCTTCAAAATCTATAATATTATTGTGTTGGAAAAGAGCATTCGCTTTTCCTTTTAATTTACTTCTTATAAGATTGTTTAGAACAAAACTTCTTCCCCTAAATTCAGTTACATAATAAGCTTCTTCAGCCAGATATAGAAAATTTTGTAAATCCAGAGTCGGATTCTCCCCTGACCCTGAAAATACTGGTACATGTACTAAAAAAGTTTCAAATGTCTCAGTGACGGACAGCATTCCGTCGCTAAAAGACATTTTTTATAAAAAATGAAAGCTACATTAAACACATAAAATTTTTGGAAAACCCCATATTACCAAATTAAAAATTATATAGAGAAAACTCTTTAAAAAAAATCGCGAGACTCCTAATATAAAATAAATATTCCTATTAACTAACATTTTTAACAATTTTTTTTCTGATTAACTAGCCAAAAAACATATTTTATAAAAATTTTTTTTTTTCTCAAATACCGAAAAAAATGACAATGCAACAACCCCACATAAAAAAACATAACTAATTGTGTATGACAATTTTTAATTTAACTTCATTTTTTTTTCTTAGGTAAAAATTTTTTTCGAAAATGAATATATTTTACCAGAAAAAGAAAACTAACTATATATTACTAACTATACATATTAAAAAATGATTTTTATTTAAAAAAAAATAATTATACATCTATTTGTATATTAAAAATAATCTAAGACAATTTTTTTTTTTACATATATTTATTTATTCATATTTGATATATATATATTTATTTATTTATGCATTTATTTTAGTACAATATTTTTGAATGTATTTAAAAAAATTGTCATATATATTTATTTATGTTTACTTTAATAACTGATACATTAATTTAATAATTGATACATATAATTGATATAATTGATATATATTTTTATAGTTTTTAGTTCAATATATTTTTACACATTTTTTTTCTTTGAATTTATTTAATTTTCTTATTTACGAAATACAATAATTCTCCATCCTTCAATAATCAATACAAAGTCGTTGTTCGCGATAATCACCATTAGTGGCGGTGACAATGAATGTATTAATTGTTGCTGTTTCAATTTTCGCTGGTATACCTTGCGCCGGTATCGAAACATTTGTTAAACAGGTAGTCGAAGTTCTTTACCTGATTTCATTTTCGTAACTTTTCTTCTTCCTGGATATTCTTTTTCTGGTTTTCAAAATGCTGCTTCTCTTCTTTTGTAACAGTATCTTCTTTAAACGTTTTAATTCTCCTATTTGTTGCCTTGCCTTGGCAGCCTTTCCTCCTCGTTTCTTTATTTTTATTGCTGGTGGATTGTTATTTGATGGTGATGACGCTGAAGCTGGTTTTGATGCAGATTGTCTTTTTCGATATTCCTCAATGCTTATTGGCCTTGGGCCAGCCTTTGGATCGTTCAATAATTATTTTAAACTTTCTCCTGGCAGGATCGCCATGTAAAGTCTTGCGTCCCTGCTTGCTGTTGTTTCCTGGTTTTCTATTTTCTTCTTCCCCTTTGATCCTCTTTTTTTTATATTTATTTACCCCCCCTCCCTTTTTTTTTTTTTTTTTTTTTTTATTATTATTTGTTCGAAGTAAACTTTATTTATTACAAGCCTATGGTTAATATTTTAGCTTCATACAGAACCTTTAATTCAGAAAGCTGTTAAACCAAAGCTGAATAAATTTCAACTCTGTGAATTACCAAAAAAAATCCAAGTATTTATACGCAAATTTTAATTTGCCGGCCTTTGTTTACATAAAAAATGTAAACAACTTTGATTTACTAATAACATAATTAATTTATGATTGAGTAATTGCACTCAATATTAATTATTATTAATTGTTTGTTTTCATACCCAAAATTGCATAGTCGACAAAATGGCGCACTAAGCATTATTAAATTATTGACACAATTTAATAATACAAATTTAACTAGAACAATATTTTATATTTGTTACGCAATGCGAAAAGCAAATATTTTATGGTACAAACAATTAGTTATCGTTTATTACAAAGACGGTGTTTTTATTCCACAACACTACCATTCCTGTAGAATGATTATTAATAAAATTATTTTTAATTGTTTTTGTAATACGAGATAACGGGTGGACTGTACTATGAGCTTGGCGAAAGCCGAATTGTTGGTCGGGTAATAGATTGTTATCTTCTATGAAATTTTCTACTTTGTTTTTGATAACTTTTTCAAGTATTTTACTCATAGTATTTAAAAGGCTAATTGGTCTGTACGAGTTTGGACTGGTGCTAGGTTTACCAGGTTTATTAATTGGAATAATTTTTGTATTTTTCCAAAACAATAGAAAGTGGCTTAAATTGAGACAGCAGTTAATGATATATGTTAAATAACTCACTCCAATTTTTGGAAGCTTTTTTAAACACAAATTACTAATACCGTCAGGACCTGGAGATTTTTTGTTTTTTAAGGATCTTATTAAAAAAGAAATATATTTCTCTGAAGCAAAATAGGACTCTGGTATAACACTACTCGTATTTTCAATTTTAAAAATAGAATTTTGTACTAATTGAACTGTGTTTATGTAACTAATAGACCTATTCACAAATTAACAACGTATCAACTGATTTGACACTTTGTTAAAAATTAATAACAGGTGCCATAACAAGCAAGCGTAAAAATGCTATTCACAAAAATGGTGAATATACACTTGTTAAAAATTATGAGGTGAATTTTGCTTGTTAAAATGTGAATGAAAAATCATCAAATTGTGAATAAATTTTCTAAAAAACCGGTTTCTAAAACAGAAATTTTGTAACTTTTTTTTATTTGAATTGAAAAATGTATTTTTGTAGTTGGAAATGTTATGAATATAGTAGTTGTACATACAATTTATATATATATTGTATTTATATATATATATATATATATATATATATATATATATATATATTGTGGTTTATATACCTACTAGATAACAAAAGTCACTATATATATATATATATATATATATATATATATATATATATTAAAAATATTTAAAAATATTTATTTGTATATAATGCAAGTAATTGCAAAAACCCCTAAATGAAAATGATTATAATATGAATAAATAAATTCTATACCCATTCAAATATATGATAATTTTTGTATATTTGTTCGAATGATAAAATTTAAATGTTTCATTTTTGTATTCTCATAGAGTCAGTAGTAAAAAAAAATCGTTATATATAATATATATATATATATATATATATATCTCACTATATATAATAATAAATTATATATATGTTTTTCATGGTATCACCCAAAAAGAGCGAATTAATAAGAGCGAAAAAATAAAAGCGAAAGACAAAAAGGCGATAATAAAAAGAGCGAAAGATAAAAAAGAGCGAAAGTTCCATAACTTTGATAATATATTTGTTTTTTAAAAAGTTTAAAAAGTCATTATTGTTTTTTCTTAAATATATGTGGAATTATATGTTAAATTATGACTAACATGCTAAGAAACATAAATTTAGCTGAATAAAGTATTTATTTTGAATTTTTCTTTATAAAAATTAAGAAATTTTAAAAAAAATTGGCAAAAAAAGTCAACTAAATTATGTTTTTTGGTTAATATATGTTGAATTATATATAAAATTAGGACTAAAATGTTTAGAAATATAAATTTAGCTGAATAAAGTTGTTATTTTTAATTTTTCTTTATAAAAAAAAATTATTTAATAATTCTTTCTTGTATGTCAAGAAAGCAATCATCAAATTGTGTCTGCTGAGACATATATGTTACCTGCAGCTGTATGTGGACAATTACCACCAATTCCCCTTATAAAAAAAGCAGCTCAAAGGATTAGAAACAAGAATAATCTTACATTTGTTAATCCAACATCTCTGCTGGACCTAGTTATTCCGGATAATTATTCAAAAATTGAAAATGTTTAATTTAATTTAAAAATTGAAAATGTTTAATTTAATTTAACTTTTAACAATAAAAGTTAAATTTTATTGTTAAAACAACTTGTATTAACATTTTAATTGTTGTAGAGTGCTTTTAAATTTTCAAAATATAATTAACGAAATCCGACTTATGAAATGAAAAAAATCGCGCGATTTTTTTCATTTCATAAGTCGGATTTCGTTAATTATATCTTTCGCTCATTTTGCATTTCGCTCATTTTGTATTCGCTCTTATTTTTTCGCTGTTTTGGATTCGCTGTTTTTGTTTTCGCTCTTATTGGGTGGAACCTAATTTTCATATTTCATAATTCATAATAATATACACATATATACATACAATATATATATATATGTATACTGTATGTAAAACTACTATTACTGCCAATTTGTAAAAAAATTCATCTAATTTTCAACTACAAAAATAAATTTTTAATATTTCATAATTGATACCTATAATCATCTAAAAAATTTAAATAAAAATACTCTTACATTTTTTTCAAACAACTTTTTATTAAAAAAATCACTTTTATATGGAATTGTTAAATAGCAACCACTCAAATCTGGTTGTTAAATACCAAGTGTCAAAAAAGAAATTTAAGAAGTTAACAATTATCTTAACAATTTCTGAATAGCGATTTTAACAAGCCGTGGTGAATTTTTATCAATATTGTGAATTTTTTCATAAAAATTTTTGACATTGTGAATTTTTATAATATACCAACTTGTTAAATAACAATGACAGTTCATACTGAAGGAATTGTTATTTTCTTAACAATTTTGTTAACAATTTGTGAATAGGTATTTTCAATTTTGCTTGGTAAATAACGATTTAAGAGCTTAACACGAGTTATGTAAAATAAAAAACGGTTTGTTAAGTTTTGATCTTGTTTATTTCAAATCTCAAATCAGACTGAATTTTTTATTTTATAATTGTGACAATCATCTTTTTTATATATTTAAAATTTGTTTATGTTGAAACTAATGGATTTATTTAAATTATTTATAATTGGAAATATGATTACTGAGATTATATTATTTAATTTAATTTAACTTTAATTGTAATCTGAAACTATTTATTAAGACGAAAATGTTTTATATTGTGTGAGAAAATAATTATTATAAAAGTAGCATACATTGCAATTATTATTTAGAACTTTAGTATTACATAGTGTGGGAAAAGAATTATGTTATTTTTAAGTATAGTGTGGGAAAATAATTATGTTATATATAAGTATATGAGAATCGGTATATCACGTATACTGATATAACTCCTCCATCCTAAGAGAGGTCCTTTGGGACTGATTGATTTACTCATCTTCATCTTCGGTTGGATATTGGTGATACTGTTCTGTTTTCGTCCTATGTGCGGGTTTCGGTTTTTCTTTTGATGAAATTTTCTTAATTTTTAGTTGTTTTGATTTGCATAAATAAATAGTCACAATAATAAATATGGTAATTAAAAGGCCGCTAGTTGGGATGATCCATGCGTAATATGAATATGTTGGAATATTTTTCAATAGTGTAGTGCGAATGAATTGTTGTTGCTTTTGAAGTTTATGTAATTCTTTTAAAGATATGTCTTGAAGTTCTAGTTGCTGATCTTGATTTAAAGGAGGTTTAAAAGTTTTTATTGATGGTAAAAGAAGAGGCTGCCCGATTATAGTTTCTTCTTTGCTTATGTAAAAATTATTTGGTGTTTGAAAACTGCAATTTATTGGTAACTCAATTAAATAAGATCCTTGAAGAGTAGTTAAATCTGTTTTTATACAAGTTAATTTTAATTTTGTTTCATTTGGAAGCACTGCAATATAATATGAAGCTGTTATTTCTTCAATCATTTCTTGGTTAATTACAACAGGAATTGGTTGGCAAACAGCAGAGTGTGAATTTTGAATTTGAAGCATTTCATATATACAGTCTTCCTCTTTCTGTTTTTTGAATGATTGTTTTTGTGTGCAATAATATATTGTATGGATGTTTCTGCATTCATTGTCTTCGTACTGGTAGCTATTATTACTAATTATCAAATAGGGTTTGGTAGGAATTAGGACTGTGTTATTTTTATTAGGTACAGGAAAAAGATGGTAGTAGGAAAATATTTCGGGATACATTATAGGGAAATGGATTATAAAAACAATTCTATTATTAGAGTAATAAGATTCGACGTCGATTATTTCATAATATTTATGAATAGTAGAAAAATCATTACCGAAAAGCAACTCTTTTGTTGTATAAAATGAAAGCAATTTATCAATAATAAATTTTAAATCTTCTATTTTTAAGATACTACCGTGAAATAATTTAAGTCTAGCAAAAGTTATAGCATTATCCAAATTATTTAAAGTATGTAGCATTATATTAATAATTGAGTTAATTTCATCTAAAGCATTTTTTGTTCTCACGTAAGAATTGAATGAGTGTTGGCCGTTCTTTTGTAGGTCATTAAGTTCAGCTGCAATCAAGTTTTCGTTTTGTTTTATCAAAGTTAAAGTATGATTATAATCATCAAGAATTTTAGTTGATAATGAAATTTGTTTGTCTAAAGTATTTACAATATTGATTTCATTGGAATGTAGATTTCGGATTGCTTCGTCATATCGTTCCCCATCAGCAGCATCTAAATTTCCAGTTAAAGTTTTAAAAATACTACCGATTCCGTTAAATATTCCTCTTTTTATTCTATTATTAAAGTGAAATGACTTAAGTTTTTCTTTTACAAGGTTAATTTGAAATCCAACTTCTGGTAAAACTTACCACAAAAACAATTTAAAAAGACCGTTACTGTTAAGATTTTTTAATTCATGAATATAAGATTCGTTACGGTTTTTATTAATTTCTTCTTTGATAAATTTGTATTGTTGTATAATTTTAATTAATTCATCTTCAAGCGGTTTGAGATCAAAATAATGAATAAAGGAATGAGAGCTAGCTTTTAGCTTTGCATTTCCTATTTTAAAAGGTAAAATTCCAGGATTTAAATCCAAATTTGTTATCTTGATTTCACGATTCATCAGGACTACGGGTGCGGCTAGCAGAGTTCTGTAAAGGAATTATTTTTTGATTAATTAACGGTCTTTTTAAATTGTTTTTGTGGTAAGTTTTACCAGAAGTTTCAATAGTTATGTAGTTTTCGGAATCTATTAAATGAGGTTTGAAACGTGGACTTATTTTGTTACGAGCTCTGGTTTTATGGTAAGCTAGAGTACCTGGCTCATGCGAAATAGGGTCTTCTCTATTTTCATTGCGGTTTAGTATATAGCTTCCTTTTTGGCTTAAAAGTTTTTGACTAAGATTCTTATAAATCTCTTTTGTATATTCTTTATGTTGATTTATGTAATTTGAACAAGAGGTTTTATTAACATCTATATTAAAAGGATTATTAGAATCTAAATGACCATTAACGATATCTATGCGACGGTGTTTTGTAGCTGAATGAATAGAGTAATTATAACCAAGAATAGCATATGGCATTTGATCGAGGATATTTAGATCTTTTTTTGTTTCGTTAATAATTCTTAAGTGCTCTATAATTGTTGAGTGAAATCTTTCTATAGGGCTATTAGAATTAGGGTTTAATGGTGTTATATAGCGAGTTTCTATTCTATGTAAAGCAGTAAAATCTTTTATAATGTTGTTATTAAGTTCAGTACCATTATCTAAGGTTATTAATATTGGGGACCCATGATGAGTCATAAATATAATCAGCGCTTTCGCAACATGAATTGCAGTTAATGCATTTATTGGATAAGCTTGGGCGTATTTTGAAAATACATCTATTACAGTAAGAAATTTCTGGTTTTTAATTGTGAAAGTATCGACATGCAAGATTTCAAAAGGTTTAGAAGGTGTAGGTGATAACTCAAATATTTGGTTTGGTGGATTACGATCGTATTTCATAATTTGGCATAAAGAACAGTTATTAATAAAATTTGATACACTGCTTCTTATGTTCGGCCAGTAATAATGCTTTTTTATCTGTGATTCCGTTTCAATTATTCCACGATGGTTGGTTTTACCATTGTGATATAATTTTATTATTTGTTGTTGTGATTCTAGAGTTTTTACATCTTCTAAAATTTCATTGCAAAGAATTATTTTGAATGCTGAATTAGTAAAAGTTTCTTTAAGTATTTGACAAAATATAGGAATAAATTTCATTTTATCTAAATTAACTGCAAAAGTTTTACTAAGAGTTGTGAATTCTTTAAAAGTGTTAACTATCTCGTTTTCAAAATTGTTTTCAGATATTTCGATAGTTGTTCTAGTTTTGGTTCCGAATAAACGAATGATTTTTGGCAATTTAGGGGAGTGAAGGACTAGTTTGAAAAAAAATTGATTTTGAAAAAAATTGATTGGTGTTTCGGAAATATTTAGTTCTAAAATTGGATTTTCTAAGCTTGAGTGAACAGTTTGATCTTCTTCAGATGGATAGTCTAGTTCTGAATCAATATCATTGATATCAGGGCTTTCAGTAATATTACCTTGGATTGAGTGAACGTCTGTATTTGAAGGCTCATCATTAGCATTAATTTCATTTATTTTAATTCTTGAAAGTGTGTCGGCATTCGCATTAAGCGAACCTTTTTTATATATGATCGAGTAATCAAATTCTTCGAGCTTGAGACGCCATCTCGTAAGTCGAGCATTTGGGTCCTTTATTGAAAAGAGCCAATGAAGAGGTTTATGATCTGAATAAATGAAGAATTTTTTTCCATATAAATACGGGCGAAAATATTTTGTAGCCCAGACAATACTGAGAAGTTCGCGTTCAATGGTACTATAGTTTTGCTCGGCTTCATTAAGTGTGCGTGAAGCATAGCCTATTGGTTTATCTCTACCTATGGGACCTTGGGATAGGACAGCGCCTATGGCAAATTGGCTTGCATCAGTTGTCAAATTAAAAGGAACTGAAAAATCCGGATATTGCAAAATTGGTTCGTTTATTAAGAGTTCCTTACAACATTCAAAGCTTTGGATATATTCAGCGCTACAATTTATTTTTGCACCCTTTTTTAAGCATAGAGTCATTGGTTTGGTTATTTTAGCAAAATCGGGAATGAATTTCCTATAATAGCCAAGTAGCCCTAAAAAGCTTTTAATCTCTTTAGATGTTTTTGGCAAAGGATAATTTTTTATTGCTTTTATTTTGTCAGGGTTTGGTTTTATACCTTCTGGGGTTATTATATGACCCAAATAAGATGTTTCTTTTTTGAGAAATTCCGACTTATCTAATTGTATTTTAAAATTTGATTCACGCAATCGTTGAAATACTTTTTTAAGATTGCATATGTGTTCTTGAAGGGACGTAGAGAAAACGATTATGTCATCTAGATAAACTAAACATATGACATTTTGTAGCCCTCTTAGAATGTTGTCCATAACCCTTTGAAAAGTAGAAGGAGCATTTTTCAGCCCGAATGGCATTCTTAGAAATTCGTATTTACCGTTTTCTACGTTAAAAGCGGTTTTTTGTACACTATCAGGATGCATTTGAATTTGGTGAAAACCGCTTGCTAGATCTATGGTGGTAAAGTAATTACATTTACCAAGTTTATCAAGAACATCAGATATGTTGGGTATGGGATATCGATCATCAATAGTTTTTTCGTTTACATGGCGATAGTCTACAACAATACGCCATTTCTTTTTACCCGATGCATCAGCCTTTTTTGGTACGATCCAAATGGGAGATGACCACGGCGAATTACTTGGTCTTATAATATTTTGTTCTAGCATTTTTTGAATTTGATTTTCAACTTCTGCTTTGTGAACGAATGGATATCTATAACTTTTTTTATGAACAGGTAATTCATCTTTAGTTTTTATTTTATGCTTAACTTGATTGGTAAATGACAAAGAATTTTCATCAGTGTGAAATATGTCTGAATATTTTTTACATATAGAAATTATTTCCGATTTTTCTTCAGCATTTAAATAATCAGTGCGAATCAAATGTTCAATATTGTTTTTAACAGTGCTTTTACTATTTAATTCTTCACATTTTAAATGGTAACACTCAAAATTATTAGAAAGTTGAAAACTTTTAATTGGGTATAATAATGTAAAATTTATACTATCTGATGATTTGTTGTGGATTTCAATATTTGCAAATCCATTTATAGATTTAGTCAAGATTTCTGGTATAAAACAATTTTGAATTGTTTGTGATGGTATTAATATTTCGCCAGATTCTGTAGTTACAGGTATTTTTAATTTTGAGATAGTGTTACCAGGAAGTAATTTTTCAACGAGAACATTTGTATTTGTAGTAAAAAACTGTATAGGAATTTTTGAATTTGGAGTTGAAATTTGTAAGTTTTGAAAGTCTAATTGAACATTAAGTGATCGAATAAGGTCAATTCCAATTAATCCATCGCAAATATTATGAAATTTATAAGCATAAAATTTAACATTGATATTTTCATTAAATTCACAAAAAAGTGGAAATGTAGCAGAAGTTGTATGTTTTGAAGAAGCAAAGGAAGTAGAAACAGTAAAAGGATCAGTAATTTTGAATTTAGAGTAATATTTATCGATAATTTCAGGATCAAGAAATGACTTTGTTGCTCCTGTATCAATTAAAAGTTTTAAAGGGGGATTACTAATTGAAATGTAAGGAAGTTGTCTTTTATGGAATGAGTTATTAAATTCTATTATGTTTCTGGAGGTTGCATTTGATCTGCATGAAAATCCTGAAAATTTATAGCTTCTACATATTCATGTTCGTCCTTGTTATAATTTGTTTCTAGAGAACTTTGAGCTTGGTCGTCTTCTTGTTCTGTATTATAAATTTCCTCAGACCGCATGTTTGATGTAGAGGGTCTATGAGTAGCACCAGTTTGCCTAGTGCTTATACTCATAGGGGTAGGTTTACTTTGATTTTGAAAATTATTTGGTTTTCTTACACTACGAGGTTGTCCAAAAACTTCTTCGTGTGTTGGGTATCTATTAGATTGGGGGTGGTAGTTTGCGATTTGCGTATTAGATGGTGAATTAGATTGTATATTTGAATTTTGCGAATAATTATTGTTGCGAAAAGCATTAGGGTTTTGAGATTTTGTATGATTAGAATAAGAATTTAAATTATGATTTTGTTGCAAATTTGAGTTATTATTTTGTTGCGATTGATATTGGTTATTTGGGTTTCGATTTTGGGTATTGGGAGAATTATTATTTTTGTTCACAAAATTACGTTTTGTATTAATAATTCCATTTGAGCTTGAATTTGCATTTTGAATATACCTGATGTTATCTTCTTTTTGAATAAAGTTGATCGCATCAAGCAAAGTTTTAGGCTCTTTAGTACGAACCATTCTTCCGTAGGGTTCTCTTAATCCAGCTAAAAACACCACCAAGCCTTGATCGTTGTACATCTTTTGCTTGAATCTACGTATTTCGGTTTGCGTTTCGTGAATTGCAAGATAGTTTGATATAGTGCTTAATATTTTACGCATTCTATCATAAAATTGATTGGGGGATTCATTGTATTTTTGTCTCATATTATTTAAATCGAAAGACAAACAACTTTCATTTCGTGGGTCACTAAAATTTCGAATCAATTCGGTTTTTATATCGTTTATATTACTTGCACAACTAATATTAATTACCTCTCTTAATTTACTAATTATAGTTCGATAAATTACAACATTTTGATAGTTACTCGAATTTACGCCATCATAAAAATGCAATAGAATGCTATCTATACATTCTAAAAAAAAATTTAGTTCATTTACATTTCCATCAAATTCTGGAATTGTTTCAGCATGAACTTTTAAAAAATTTGGAATTTGGCTTACTGGTTCCGTCATTTTTTGCTTTTTATTTTTTATTAAATTATTGAAACAAAAAGTATTCAAATTTTCCGTAATGAAATCTATATCTGACTCTAAATTATTACCGTTTTCACAGAAGGATTTGGATGATTCAGAGGATATAGGGATATCTGACATTAAATAATAATAGCTAATAAAAATCTTGTTACTCACAGAAAAATTGTTGAAAACGTCATGATCGAAGTTACAATTCTGATGAGTTTGATGAGTCTGAATTTCGTTTGATGAGTTATTTATTTTTGTTTGATGAGCTATTTATTGTTTTAGCACTTTAAACTTTGCACTTTGCACAAGTGCAATGTTTTTCTTTTTAAACAAGATTGTTTTTTTTTCCTTTTTGTTTAAAAAACAATTACACTTTATTGAATATTGAATACAATACTATATTTTTATATGCAAATTTGAACGTGTTTTTTTTTCTTTAAATTTTGTTCGTAAATTCACTGTGCCTAACTATTAAAATAGAAAAGTTATCTTCGATAGAGAACTTTGCAACAGAATTACCGACTGCGCCAGTTATGTAAAATAAAAAACGGTTTGTTAAGTTTTGATCTTGTTTATTTCAAATCTCAAATCAGACTGAATTTTTTATTTTATAATTGTGACAATCATCTTTTTTATATATTTAAAATTTGTTTATGTTGAAACTAATGGATTTATTTAAATTATTTATAATTGGAAATATGATTACTGAGATTATATTATTTAATTTAATTTAACTTTAATTGTAATCTGAAACTATTTATTAAGACGAAAATGTTTTATATTGTGTGAGAAAATAATTATTATAAAAGTAGCATACATTGCAATTATTATTTAGAACTTTAGTATTACATAGTGTGGGAAAAGAATTATGTTATTTTTAAGTATAGTGTGGGAAAATAATTATGTTATATATAAGTATATGAGAATCGGTATATCACGTATACTGATATAACTCCTCCATCCTAAGAGAGGTCCTTTGGGACTGATTGATTTACTCATCTTCATCTTCGGTTGGATATTGGTGATACTGTTCTGTTTTCGTCCTATGTGCGGGTTTCGGTTTTTCTTTTGATGAAATTTTCTTAATTTTTAGTTGTTTTGATTTGCATAAATAAATAGTCACAATAATAAATATGGTAATTAAAAGGCCGCTAGTTGGGATGATCCATGCGTAATATGAATATGTTGGAATGTTTTTCAATAGTGTAGTGCGAATGAATTGTTGTTGCTTTTGAAGTTTATGTAATTCTTTTAAAGATATGTCTTGAAGTTCTAGTTGCTGATCTTGATTTAAAGGAGGTTTAAAAGTTTTTATTGATGGTAAAAGAAGAGGCTGCCCGATTATAGTTTCTTCTTTGCTTATGTAAAAATTATTTGGTGTTTGAAAACTGCAATTTATTGGTAACTCAATTAAATAAGATCCTTGAAGAGTAGTTAAATCTGTTTTTATACAAGTTAATTTTAATTTTGTTTCATTTGGAAGCACTGCAATATAATATGAAGCTGTTATTTCTTCAATCATTTCTTGGTTAATTACAACAGGAATTGGTTGGCAAACAGCAGAGTGTGAATTTTGAATTTGAAGCATTTCATATATACAGTCTTCCTCTTTCTGTTTTTTGAATGATTGTTTTTGTGTGCAATAATATATTGTATGGATGTTTCTGCATTCATTGTCTTCGTACTGGTAGCTATTATTACTAATTATCAAATAGGGTTTGGTAGGAATTAGGACTGTGTTATTTTTATTAGGTACAGGAAAAAGATGGTAGTAGGAAAATATTTCGGGATACATTATAGGGAAATGGATTATAAAAACAATTCTATTATTAGAGTAATAAGATTCGACGTCGATTATTTCATAATATTTATGAATAGTAGAAAAATCATTACCGAAAAGCAACTCTTTTGTTGTATAAAATGAAAGCAATTTATCAATAATAAATTTTAAATCTTCTATTTTTAAGATACTACCGTGAAATAATTTAAGTCTAGCAAAAGTTATAGCATTATCCAAATTATTTAAAGTATGTAGCATTATATTAATAATTGAGTTAATTTCATCTAAAGCATTTTTTGTTCTCATGTAAGAATTGAATGAGTGTTGGCCGTTCTTTTGTAGGTCATTAAGTTCAGCTGCAATCAAGTTTTCGTTTTGTTTTATCAAAGTTAAAGTATGATTATAATCATCAAGAATTTTAGTTGATAATGAAATTTGTTTGTCTAAAGTATTTACAATATTGATTTCATTGGAATGTAGATTTCGGATTGCTTCGTCATATCGTTCCCCATCAGCAGCATCTAAATTTCCAGTTAAAGTTTTAAAAATACTACCGATTCCGTTAAATATTCCTCTTTTTATTCTATTATTAAAGTGAAATTACTTAAGTTTTTCTTTTACAAGGTTAATTTGAAATCCAACTAGACTGTTAAGATTTTTTAATTCATGAATATAAGATTCGTTACGGTTTTTATTAATTTCTTCTTTGATAAATTTGTATTGTTGTATAATTTTAATTAATTCATCTTCAAGCGGTTTGAGATCAAAATAATGAATAAAGGAATGAGAGCTAGCTTTTAGCTTTGCATTTCCTATTTTAAAAGGTAAAATTCCAGGATTTAAATCCAAATTTGTTATCTTGATTTCACGATTCATCAGGACTACGGGTGCGGCTAGCAGAGTTCTGTAAAGGAATTATTTTTTGATTAATTAACGGTCTTTTTAAATTGTTTTTGTGGTAAGTTTTACCAGAAGTTTCAATAGTTATGTAGTTTTCGGAATCTATTAAATGAGGTTTGAAACGTGGACTTATTTTGTTACGAGCTCTGGTTTTATGGTAAGCTAGAGTACCTGGCTCATGCGAAATAGGGTCTTCTCTATTTTCATTGCGGTTTAGTATATAGCTTCCTTTTTGGCTTAAAAGTTTTTGACTAAGATTCTTATAAATCTCTTTTGTATATTCTTTATGTTGATTTATGTAATTTGAACAAGAGGTTTTATTAACATCTATATTAAAAGGATTATTAGAATCTAAATGACCATTAACGATATCTATGCGACGGTGTTTTGTAGCTGAATGAATAGAGTAATTATAACCAAGAATAGCATATGGCATTTGATCGAGGATATTTAGATCTTTTTTTGTTTCGTTAATAATTCTTAAGTGCTCTATAATTGTTGAGTGAAATCTTTCTATAGGGCTATTAGAATTAGGGTTTAATGGTGTTATATAGCGAGTTTCTATTCTATGTAAAGCAGTAAAATCTTTTATAATGTTGTTATTAAGTTCAGTACCATTATCTAAGGTTATTAATATTGGGGACCCATGATGAGTCATAAATATAATCAGCGCTTTCGCAACATGAATTGCAGTTAATGCATTTATTGGATAAGCTTGGGCGTATTTTGAAAATACATCTATTACAGTAAGAAATTTCTGGTTTTTAATTGTGAAAGTATCGACATGCAAGATTTCAAAAGGTTTAGAAGGTGTAGGTGATAACTCAAATATTTGGTTTGGTGGATTACGATCGTATTTCATAATTTGGCATAAAGAACAGTTATTAATAAAATTTGATACACTGCTTCTTATGTTCGGCCAGTAATAATGCTTTTTTATCTGTGATTCCGTTTCAATTATTCCACGATGGTTGGTTTTACCATTGTGATATAATTTTATTATTTGTTGTTGTGATTCTAGAGTTTTTACATCTTCTAAAATTTCATTGCAAAGAATTATTTTGAATGCTGAATTAGTAAAAGTTTCTTTAAGTATTTGACAAAATATAGGAATAAATTTCATTTTATCTAAATTAACTGCAAAAGTTTTACTAAGAGTTGTGAATTCTTTAAAAGTGTTAACTATCTCGTTTTCAAAATTGTTTTCAGATATTTCGATAGTTGTTCTAGTTTTGGTTCCGAATAAACGAATGATTTTTGGCAATTTAGGGGAGTGAAGGACTAGTTTGAAAAAAAATTGATTTTGAAAAAAATTGATTGGTGTTTCGGAAATATTTAGTTCTAAAATTGGATTTTCTAAGCTTGAGTGAACAGTTTGATCTTCTTCAGATGGATAGTCTAGTTCTGAATCAATATCATTGATATCAGGGCTTTCAGTAATATTACCTTGGATTGAGTGAACGTCTGTATTTGAAGGCTCATCATTAGCATTAATTTCATTTATTTTAATTCTTGAAAGTGTGTCGGCATTCGCATTAAGCGAACCTTTTTTATATATGATCGAGTAATCAAATTCTTCGAGCTTGAGACGCCATCTCGTAAGTCGAGCATTTGGGTCCTTTATTGAAAAGAGCCAATGAAGAGGTTTATGATCTGAATAAATGAAGAATTTTTTTCCATATAAATACGGGCGAAAATATTTTGTAGCCCAGACAATACTGAGAAGTTCGCGTTCAATGGTACTATAGTTTTGCTCGGCTTCATTAAGTGTGCGTGAAGCATAGCCTATTGGTTTATCTCTACCTATGGGACCTTGGGATAGGACAGCGCCTATGGCAAATTGGCTTGCATCAGTTGTCAAATTAAAAGGAACTGAAAAATCCGGATATTGCAAAATTGGTTCGTTTATTAAGAGTTCCTTACAACATTCAAAGCTTTGGATATATTCAGCGCTACAATTTATTTTTGCACCCTTTTTTAAGCATAGAGTCATTGGTTTGGTTATTTTAGCAAAATCGGGAATGAATTTCCTATAATAGCCAAGTAGCCCTAAAAAGCTTTTAATCTCTTTAGATGTTTTTGGCAAAGGATAATTTTTTATTGCTTTTATTTTGTCAGGGTTTGGTTTTATACCTTCTGGGGTTATTATATGACCCAAATAAGATGTTTCTTTTTTGAGAAATTCCGACTTATCTAATTGTATTTTAAAATTTGATTCACGCAATCGTTGAAATACTTTTTTAAGATTGCATATGTGTTCTTGAAGGGACGTAGAGAAAACGATTATGTCATCTAGATAAACTAAACATATGACATTTTGTAGCCCTCTTAGAATGTTGTCCATAACCCTTTGAAAAGTAGAAGGAGCATTTTTCAGCCCGAATGGCATTCTTAGAAATTCGTATTTACCGTTTTCTACGTTAAAAGCGGTTTTTTGTACACTATCAGGATGCATTTGAATTTGGTGAAAACCGCTTGCTAGATCTATGGTGGTAAAGTAATTACATTTACCAAGTTTATCAAGAACATCAGATATGTTGGGTATGGGATATCGATCATCAATAGTTTTTTCGTTTACATGGCGATAGTCTACAACAATACGCCATTTCTTTTTACCCGATGCATCAGCCTTTTTTGGTACGATCCAAATGGGAGATGACCACGGCGAATTACTTGGTCTTATAATATTTTGTTCTAGCATTTTTTGAATTTGATTTTCAACTTCTGCTTTGTGATGGATATCTATAACTTTTTTTATGAACAGGTAATTCATCTTTAGTTTTTATTTTATGCTTAACTTGATTGGTAAATGACAAAGAATTTTCATCAGTGTGAAATATGTCTGAATATTTTTTACATATAGAAATTATTTCCGATTTTTCTTCAGCATTTAAATAATCAGTGCGAATCAAATGTTCAATATTGTTTTTAACAGTGCTTTTACTATTTAATTCTTCACATTTTAAATGGTAACACTCAAAATTATTAGAAAGTTGAAAACTTTTAATTGGGTATAATAATGTAAAATTTATACTATCTGATGATTTGTTGTGGATTTCAATATTTGCAAATCCATTTATAGATTTAGTCAAGATTTCTGGTATAAAACAATTTTGAATTGTTTGTGATGGTATTAATATTTCGCCAGATTCTGTAGTTACAGGTATTTTTAATTTTGAGATAGTGTTACCAGGAAGTAATTTTTCAACGAGAACATTTGTATTTGTAGTAAAAAACTGTATAGGAATTTTTGAATTTGGAGTTGAAATTTGTAAGTTTTGAAAGTCTAATTGAACATTAAGTGATCGAATAAGGTCAATTCCAATTAATCCATCGCAAATATTATGAAATTTATAAGCATAAAATTTAACATTGATATTTTCATTAAATTCACAAAAAAGTGGAAATGTAGCAGAAGTTGTATGTTTTGAAGAAGCAAAGGAAGTAGAAACAGTAAAAGGATCAGTAATTTTGAATTTAGAGTAATATTTATCGATAATTTCAGGATCAAGAAATGACTTTGTTGCTCCTGTATCAATTAAAAGTTTTAAAGGGGGATTACTAATTGAAATGTAAGGAAGTTGTCTTTTATGGAATGAGTTATTAAATTCTATTATGTTTCTGGAGGTTGCATTTGATCTGCATGAAAATCCTGAAAATTTATAGCTTCTACATATTCATGTTCGTCCTTGTTATAATTTGTTTCTAGAGAACTTTGAGCTTGGTCGTCTTCTTGTTCTGTATTATAAATTTCCTCAGACCGCATGTTTGATGTAGAGGGTCTATGAGTAGCACCAGTTTGCCTAGTGCTTATACTCATAGGGGTAGGTTTACTTTGATTTTGAAAATTATTTGGTTTTCTTACACTACGAGGTTGTCCAAAAACTTCTTCGTGTGTTGGGTATCTATTAGATTGGGGGTGGTAGTTTGCGATTTGCGTATTAGATGGTGAATTAGATTGTATATTTGAATTTTGCGAATAATTATTGTTGCGAAAAGCATTAGGGTTTTGAGATTTTGTATGATTAGAATAAGAATTTAAATTATGATTTTGTTGCAAATTTGAGTTATTATTTTGTTGCGATTGATATTGGTTATTTGGGTTTCGATTTTGGGTATTGGGAGAATTATTATTTTTGTTCACAAAATTACGTTTTGTATTAATAATTCCATTTGAGCTTGAATTTGCATTTTGAATATACCTGATGTTATCTTCTTTTTGAATAAAGTTGATCGCATCAAGCAAAGTTTTAGGCTCTTTAGTACGAACCATTCTTCCGTAGGGTTCTCTTAATCCAGCTAAAAACACCACCAAGCCTTGATCGTTGTACATCTTTTGCTTGAATCTACGTATTTCGGTTTGCGTTTCGTGAATTGCAAGATAGTTTGATATAGTGCTTAATATTTTACGCATTCTATCATAAAATTGATTGGGGGATTCATTGTATTTTTGTCTCATATTATTTAAATCGAAAGACAAACAACTTTCATTTCGTGGGTCACTAAAATTTCGAATCAATTCGGTTTTTATATCGTTTATATTACTTGCACAACTAATATTAATTACCTCTCTTAATTTACTAATTATAGTTCGATAAATTACAACATTTTGATAGTTACTCGAATTTACGCCATCATAAAAATGCAATAGAATGCTATCTATATCTATACATTCTAAAAAAAAATTTAGTTCATTTACATTTCCATCAAATTCTGGAATTGTTTCAGCATGAACTTTTAAAAAATTTGGAATTTGGCTTACTGGTTCCGTCATTTTTTGCTTTTTATTTTTTATTAAATTATTGAAACAAAAAGTATTCAAATTTTCCGTAATGAAATCTATATCTGACTCTAAATTATTACCGTTTTCACAGAAGGATTTGGATGATTCAGAGGATATAGGGATATCTGACATTAAATAATAATAGCTAATAAAAATCTTGTTACTCACAGAAAAATTGTTGAAAACGTCATGATCGAAGTTACAATTCTGATGAGTTTGATGAGTCTGAATTTCGTTTGATGAGTTATTTATTTTTGTTTGATGAGCTATTTATTGTTTTAGCACTTTAAACTTTGCACTTTGCACAAGTGCAATGTTTTTCTTTTTAAACAAGATTGTTTTTTTTTCCTTTTTGTTTAAAAAACAATTACACTTTATTGAATATTGAATACAATACTATATTTTTATATGCAAATTTGAACGTGTTTTTTTTTCTTTAAATTTTGTTCGTAAATTCACTGTGCCTAACTATTAAAATAGAAAAGTTATCTTCGATAGAGAACTTTGCAACAGAATTACCGACTGCGCCAGTTATGTAAAATAAAAAACGGTTTGTTAAGTTTTGATCTTGTTTATTTCAAATCTCAAATCAGACTGAATTTTTTATTTTATAATTGTGACAATCATCTTTTTTATATATTTAAAATTTGTTTATGTTGAAACTAATGGATTTATTTAAATTATTTATAATTGGAAATTTGATTACTGAGATTATATTATTTAATTTAATTTAACTTTAATTGTAATCTGAAACTATTTATTAAGACGAAAATGTTTTATATTGTGTGAGAAAATAATTATTATAAAAGTAGCATACATTGCAATTATTATTTAGAACTTTAGTATTACATAGTGTGGGAAAAGAATTATGTTATTTTTAAGTATAGTGTGGGAAAATAATTATGTTATATATAAGTATATGAGAATCGGTATATCACGTATACTGATATAACTCACGATAACAAGTTGGTTTATGAATAAGGCTATAAATCGGTAATCAAAAAGAAATATAAAAAACTAATTTAAAACACAACTAATTTTATGATCTTCTAGTAAAAGTTTTTGAAAAAAATAAATAAATAAAGAAATTGATTTATAATAAAATATCACATGACAAAGGAGCGGAAAAATAAAGAAGAAAATTATTTACAAAACTTAGAACAAATACAAGAAAAATTTAATCAAACAATGGCCTTACAATCTATTTCGGTGAAAGACATCATAAATGAAGCCAGAAGTATACCAGCTTTCACTGGTGACGACGCTTTCTCGCTGTCTTCGTTTATCAGAGAAGTTGAGACTCTAACAGGAATGCTGACAGAAGAAACAGCAAAAGAATATATTTACAGAATTATATATTCTAAAATACAAGGTGTTGCAACAGCTGTAATAAGAAGAACAGAAGATACAACCTGGAGTACTGTGAAAAAACAACTCATAAAATCAATCGGAGTCAACGAAAACTACCTGGACCTAAAAGAAGAAGCTGATAAAATATCATACAACAATGTAAGTCAATTATATTTTAGTTTAATAAATATATTGAATAAATTAAATTTAAAATACTTACTCGATTATGACAAACCTGTCGAATTTAAACCAATAAACAATGAAAAATCAATTTTAAATAAATTTTGTAATAAAATAAATCGTGTTGATGCTATGTTTATTAGAACTACTAAAATCGAAACTCTCGAAGAAGCTTATCAAGCATTAATAAATACGTACCTCAAAATACGATAAAGATCTAAATAAATATTCTAATTCTTCGAAACAAAGGCAATTTTAAAATCAATAAGACAAGTTTCATTCAAATCAACGTAATAATTCTAATTCTAAGAGTAATTATAATAATAACTCATTTAATCAAAATCGATTTCAAAATAATAGTAATAATTTTGGCCGTAATCAAAATCGAAATTATATACCAAATTCAGGGAGTTTTAGAAATAATAATAATAACTATAGCAATTATAGAAACAATTCTGGTATAGTTTCTAACAGATATTCTACTAATAAAATAATAATTCGGGCCCAGAACAAATGGAAGTAGAACACAATAATACAATTACCTCCGAAAATTTTCGTTTACCGCCTCAAAATCGGCATTACCCATAGTTACTCTCACAATTGAAAATAGAAAAATAAACTGCCTAATAGATACTGGAGCAGCTACATCTATAATAACTAATAACGTATTTCCTAAGAAAAATTATAAAACAATTTCTAAACCAATACAAATAACAACTCTTGGTGGTAAAAAAATGATTACTGAGGAAGTCATAACCCAAGTAGCTCAAGAATTTACTGAAAATTCCACAATGACCTTGTTGTGAATTGAAGCACACAGTACTTCAATTCACAACCAAAAAACCAGCGAACTAAAACCTTTTGAAATAATTTAAATTTATTGATTAAATTTGCAAAATAATTGAAAATTAAATTGGAACAATAATTTGAAGAGCTGATTGGCTAACCAAAATATCGCATGCGATATTTTGGAAAACCAAAAAGCTCTATTTTGCGAAAGCAATATTCTGTGGGATTTTATCTACTTCGATATTTAAAAAATTAATATTAGAAAGTACTAATAGAAAATGTATATTTTTTATGCTTTTTCTAGTTATATCTGTTGTATAATTAAGTGTTATTAAAGTAAGTATTTGGTTTTCTTGAATATGTTGTTTAAGAATTTCGAAATTTTGCTGTAAGTTGTCGTTAATTTTAATTTGTTTATTTAAGGTTATAAATGTTTGTTCAAATCTAGAGTATTTAATTATTCAAATCTAGAGTATTTAAATGTTCTTCGATATCGGATTTGTATATTATATATAACTACTCTAGATATTAACAATATAGAACCCATTTGAAAAAAACACAGCTAGTAATAAATTATAAGTTTATGTTTATATTATAATTATATGATATTAATTATATTCACATAAATCATGAATTCCGTTCGGAAGATATTCCGTCGGAGATTTCCACTCCGACGGAGAAAAAAATGGAATTATGAAATACCTCGGAATAGTATAAAATTATTGCCATAGCAAACCCATTTTTCGGATTTTCGAAATCAGCTGATTTACTTCAAATTCAAAAATTAAATATTTTTAAAATATTTTTTTTCATTTTTTTTCATACAGACTTGATGAAAATTATTTTAAAAGTATTAATTTCTGAATTTGTGTATTGAAAAATGTTTAAAAAGATTATGCTTGGGTTTTTGTTGGAAGTTATTGATGAAGAAAACTTAGAAAATTTTATACATTTAAAAAGAAACATTTTAAACCAGTTTTTTTTATCAAAACTTGACTTTAATTTCAATTTCCGCAACTGTTTTTTTTCGGAATTTTTTTTGTATGAACTTGATATTTCGATCGTAATATAAAAAACAAATATACGATCGAAACGAATTCGAAAATGAATAATATTCCGAACGGAATTTAGAATTAGGAAGTCTCCGTCGGAGCTAAAATCGAACATTTTTCCGTTCCGAACGGAATTCATGATTTATGTGATTAGTTTATCAATAGCTGTGTTTTTTTCAAATGGGTCTGGGTCAAGGTTTGAAAAAAACGATAAGGATCATTTATTCGGGTTTCATAAATTTGAACAGGTGGTACACAACTTCTTAAAACAATAATATTTTTCTTATTTTGACATATCCAATGCGTAGTTGCAGCGAAAAGGTTAAAAGTGAACCAACTTTTTTCATAGTTGCGAAATGCTAGCAAAAATGTTAAGTTCATTGTACAGTTCAATATAAAAAATACGATAAACAAACCCCGGGTTTGTCAAAAGCACATTTCCTCAAAATCGCCACATGTAGAACTATGAGCTATTCTAAAATAATGGGAATTCCTATACGTGCATATTGTGCAGTTTTAGTAGTATTTTCAATGTACTATAATATTATCCAGTTTTAGTAGTAAATATTGTGCAGTTTTAGTAGTATTTTCAATGTACTATACATAGGAAAGATAAAAAATGATATGGTAAATATAGGTAAAAAATGTGTCCCTGTTCGATTTTATTAATTTTTTTCCTTCCAAGTTTATTATTCCAACAAAATACATATATATAAACTTATCATTTAAGTTTTCCCTAATTTTGCTTTTAATTGAACATATAATGTGATATGAAATAATATCCAATATTCCATTTATATAGCTCCTAAAAATATGCAAAATGTTCGTTTTTTGCTAAATTTTACATGATTAAGAATTTTGATTAATTATAAGTGTGAGGCAAATGATTATAATTTATTAATTAATGCACTTTAAAGAAATATGATTTTTGAAACTTTTCTCAATATTTGTTTTTAAAAATATTGTGCAGTTATAATTTTACAAGTATAATTTTACAAGTTTTTTGATTTTCGAAGGGCCACAACGGAAAGGGGAGTGGAGATACGGATACAATTTCTTCAGAGACTCTAGTTATTTTTTAGATATCTCTTTGGTACATAAATTTCAGCCTTCTATAATAAGCAGTTTGGGAAATACAGGGTGATATAAAAAAAACTAAAAAAAGTTGTATGAAGATAACGGTATTTTTATACATCAAAGAATTAAATTTTAAAAAATTTGTTTATTTCACAAAAAAGATAAAAGATTTTCCTATCTTATGGCTTTTACAGACCACAAAAATTTTTATTGGTTTAAAAGTTATGAGATGTTCAATATGGGTAATTTTCGATCTTGGAGGGGGAATAACTCAGAGGGGAAAAGAGATAGAAGAAAATTTTGTTCTACTGGACCTATTATTTTATTACTATCTATCTAGATTCAAAATTTTAACACTATCTTAAAAGATGTAGAAGTTTGTGTAAACGGACGGACAGACAGACAGTCGGACAGACAGAGTGAAACTAATATACACATTTCTTCCAATTTGGTTGGAAATGTGCTAAAAAAGAGAAAAAGTAACATTTGCATAATACTAGTAATTAATAAAAACCCATGATTGCGAAACTTCAGCGCAATAGTTCAGCTATGCGACATTTTTTTATTCATAATTAAACGATATATACGTACATCATTAATTGGTTTAAAGTATTTTATTTTTAAATGAAAAAAATAACAAGAGCTTTCGAGATACAAATGCAAATCACATTAAGCAGGTGTAAATATATTTTCAGTTCACATAATCCACGTTTATTGAGGGAATATGAAATAAAATATTGTTTTAAATATTTATATATGCATTTTGCAATAAGAAAGAAATATAAAATTAATTAATACTTTTGCAAAACTTATTTCTTTGATACAATTTTTGATATCAAAGAGAATTTAGAATGAATTAATAAACCTATTAATTCACTTATTTATATTAAACATTCAAGGTAGCCTACTCTATCCCATTACGTGTACAAATGGAAAATAAAACAATATTTTGTACTAACAGTGTAAACCGAAACTTTGTACTTATCGGCCAATATAATAAGAAGTCAGCAGTTTAAATATCAGTTCGCAGTTACTGTCTTTAATAATTGACTTAAATAAAATATATCTATTAAAAATGAAATTTTATTTCAATGTTTATAATTTTGAAGATTTTATATTACCAGCTCAAAACTATGAAATGTTTAAGTGGATTATCCTCTCTTTAAAATTGCTCGGATTTGTGGTAACATCAGATCAAAAATATAAAAAATTACATATTATTCGCGGATTAACCATTATTGGATTGTTAATAGTTTCACAGATACTCCAAGTATGATAAACCTTTACAATAATTTTTTGCCATATTAATCTGTAACACAAAATTTAGCTATTAGCATTATTGTATGCGAAAGGGATTAATATTGAACAATTAGCTGTCACTGTTATTGGTCTAATTGTATGGTGGACGACTTCTTTTCAAATATTGAATTTTTGTTACTATGTTAAGAGTATTTGTAAAATATTTAATTATTATTTCAGTAATATTTATGCATATATTTTATAGCATATTGTAATATAATAATAAGTGTCGAAGGATATTTACGACCAGCACTTCAAACTGGAAAAAAAATGAAATGAAATTCATTGAAAAATATTACAAGTATCCCAAAATTATGTTAAATATCGTCTTTATTTTAGGGTGGATGGCATATTCACTAGCAAATATTGAAATACTAATCACATATTGCAATATGGAAATATTTGCTGTTGAAAACGTATGTACAAATATATATTAAAATATTTCCATTACGTTCAATACAAATAATTTGGTTTTTTCAGATTTATTTACATGAAAATTCTCCATTTTTGTTATGTGTACTCCCTTTAAGAAATCTAACTACAAATTTTTTCGTAGCTTACTTATTACCTATTGTATCAACAGTAATAGCTGCGATATTTTATATAGCTTGGAAAAGTTTTACATGTTTTATTGGGTTTTGGACTATTTCGGAAAAACCTTTTGAATTTGAAATTTGAAAAATGTTTGGTAAAGTTATGAACTTGAGAGCTTTTAATAAATTATGTTAATTATGTTTTATTAGGAAATATTAAAATGTAAGCATCCGACTATGACCAGGTTTTCAAATTATTCAAAATTTTTGATTAAAAAGCAATTAAAAGAATTGGTTCAGGAACAAATCGATATTAACTTGTATTATATTTTGAGCTTTTAACATATTTTAATATAAAATAGAATTTTTCAGGTATTTGGAGGAAGTGGAATATTTGTTTTCTTATCAATTCTTTTTCGACATATTATTATATTCAACGTTAATATGTTTTATTTTATATGTAATATCTGTGGTAATGGAAAAAGAAAATTAAAATTGTATGTAAATTGATTGTGTTCGTCTATTTAGGCTACAAAATTAACGATCAATCTGATTGTAGTGATGTGTGCCGCAATACTGAGTGTAGTTAATATTTTGCTACAAAATGGACTTGCTAATGAAATCACCCTAAGTGTAAATATTAATTTGCTATTAAATTAATTTAGTAATACTCGTATTAAAATATTTTTCTACATAGGATGATTATCTGACTACGGCAATTTATCTAAGTGACTTAAATTGGTATGACCAACCGCAAGATATAAAAAATGATATTAACAATTATGAAAGGATCTGCACGTCCATTCAAAATGAATGCTTATATTTTTGAGCTGAAGTACGAAACATTTGTAAAGGTAACAACAATCGTTAAACAGATATTACACAATCGTTAAACAGTTGGCAGATAAATAGAATAACTGCTACTACCAATATAAAAGTTAAACTTTTATAATCACATGCAAGTGATATATTCTGGTATCTCACTAAGAACATAAATTATAAATCTATTCCCGCGATCATGTTTTAATGGAATTTTTCAATTACCGTTAAATATTTTTATCTATCATAAAAATATTTAAAACCTGCAATTAATATCATATTTCAAACTCTAATATATTTTTTGTCACATAATTTTCCCATAGAAAATTAATTTGCTAAATTGCACTTTTGTCAAAATTATAAAAATTAATAAAGAAGTATCATGTTGAATTTGAATTGCAACATGATAAAATTAATAAAATAATTAAGTACAGTTAGAGAATATAATATTATAAAAATCAGTCTTAATTCAGTCTTTCAATCTTTCAGTCTTGTTTTGTGATTAACAATATTATAAATTATTCTAATATTATTGTATTATTCTAATGTATTATTCTAATATAATTATATTGTAAGATAAATACATAAACTTAAGTTATTAAGAAATAAAATGTGTCGTGTAATACAAATAAATAAACTTAATTAATTAATGATCAATAAAATAGTGTTTATTACTTTTTACTTACCCTTTTATGAATTCACACTTCCAGTATATATACATATATATAAGAATATATATATACATATATATATAAATATATGTCTCCTCACCTGGCCATAACTCTTAAACGGCTTGACCGATTGAGCTCAAATTTGGAAGTTGAGCTCGTGTCATCAATGGCTTGGTACCATATAAATTTGGGGCCTTTTAATTAGGGGAACGGGGACGCAGAGGGCCGTTTAATTTTTGAATGTAAAAAAAAACCATGTGGGATATCAAATGAAAGGTCTTGACGAGTACATCTCATTGGACGGTGGTCCGGGGGTCGCCGTGGGTCAGGACGGGCCCAAATCGGGCAAAGTGGGGCCCCATAATACAAAAAATCATGTGGGGTATCAAATGAAAGGTCTTGACGAGTACATCTCATTGAGCGGTAGTCCGGGGGGCGCCGTGGGTCATGTCGGGCCCAAAACGGGGGCAATTTTGGGCTCCATAATACAAAAAATCATGTGGGGTATCAAATGAAAGGTCTTGACGAGTACATCTCATTGAACGGTAGTCCGGGGGCGCCGTGGGTCAATTTTCCCAAATTTTTTTTTGATGGAACAAAGAAAATATAATACATATATTTTATGTAAGACTACAATTTAAATTTACTGCCAGTTTTTACAAAAATAAAATTTTCAACTACAAAAATACATTTTTCAATATATATACAATATTAAAAATATTTAAAAATATTTATTTGTATATAATGCTAGTAATTGCAAAAACCCCTAAATGAAAATGATTATAATATGAATAATTCTATACCCATTCAAATATATGATAATTTTTGTATATTTGTTCGAAGGATAAAATTGAAATGTTTCATATTTCATAATTGATAATAATATACATATATATACATACAATATATATATATATATGTATACATATATTGTATGTAAAACTACTATTTACTGCCAATTTATAAAAAAAAATTCCTCTAATTTTCAACTACAAAAATAAATTTTTAATATTTCATAATTGATACCTATAATCATCTAAAAAATTTAAATAAAAATACTCTTAAATTTTTTTCAAACAACTTTTTATTAAAAAAAAATTATTAAAAAAAATCACTTTTATATGGAATTGTTAAATAACAACCACTCAAATCTGGTTGTTAAATACCAAGTGTCAAAAAAGATATTTAACAACTTAACAATTATCTTAACAATTTCTGAATAGCGATTTACACATATAAAATTTCTATATATTTTCTTCCCCCCTTACACTTCTGTACCCGGAATTAGACAATAAAAAAAAATTACAATAACAAATATACACAAATTTGCCATTTTGAATTTTTTCAGTTATTCAAGTGTAGATGGCCCTGTTAAATCAAAAATATGATTTATGTCCCTACTATATTTTAGTTAGCACTTCTCTCGTCGCCACTTTTAAAAAAAAATCACTAAAGTGGGACTACTATATAAATTTATATACAAAGGTTTAATAATTATAAGATAATACATATTATGTACTTACATACGTCATTAATTAGTTCAAAGTATTTTATTTTTCAATGAAAAAATAACAAAATATTTCAAGGTCTAAATGGAAACCTAATTCAGCAGGTGTAAATACATTTTACATTCACATAATCAAAGTTTGTGGAGAGAATATGAAATAAAAAATTGTTTTAAATATTTATATATGCATTTTGCAATAAGAAAGAAATATAAAATTAATTAATACTTTTGCAAAACTTATTTCTTTGATACAATTTTTGATATCAAAGAGAATTTAGAATGAATTAATAAACCTATTAATTCACTTATTTATTTTAAACTTTAAAGGTAGCCTACTCTATCCCATTACGTGTACAAATGGCAAATAAAACTATATAAAACAATATTTTGTACTAATAGTGTAAACCGAAACTTTGTACTTAACGGCCAATTTCATCAGTTTAATTCATATCAGTTATCAGTTACTGTCTTTAATAATTGACTTAAATAAAATATATCTATAAAAAATGAAATTTAATTTCAATGATTATAATTTTGAAGATTTTATATTACCAGCTCAAAACTATGAAATGTTTAAGTGGATTATTTTCTCTTTAAAATTGCTCGGAGTTGTGGTAACATCAGATCAAAAATATAAAAAATTACATATTATTCGCGGATTTATCATGATTGGAATCTTAATAATTTCACATATAATGCAAGTATGATTAACCTTTACAATTATTTTCCCTACCTGCCATTTTAAGCTCTAACACAAAATTTAGATATTAACGTTATTATATGCGAAGGGGACTAATATTGAACAATTAGCTGTCACTATTATTGGTATAATTACATGGTGGACGATTTCTTTTCAAATCTTGAATTTATGTTACTATCTTAAAAGTATTTCTAAAATATATGTAATTATTCTTTCAGTAATAATTATACATATAATTTGTAGGATATTGCAATATAATAATAAGTATCGAAGGATATTTACGACCAGCACTTCAAACTGCAACAAAAATTGAAATGAATTTCATTGGAAAATATTACAAGTATCCCAAAATTATGTTAAAAGTTTTCTTTATTTTCGGATGGATGGGAGTTTCACTAACAATTATTGAAATACTAATCACATATTGGAATATGAAAATATTTGCTGTGGAAAACGTATGATTAAATAAATATATATTAAAATATTTTCATTACGTAATATTTAAATACAAATAATTTGGTTTTTTCAGATTTTCTTATATGAAAATTCTCCATTTTTGTTAAGTTTACTTCCTTTAAGAAATCTAACATCAAATTTTTTTGTAGCTTATATATTACCAATTGTATCAATAGTTGTACTTGCGACATTTTATATATCTTGGAAAAGTTTTACATATGTTTTATTTGGTTTTGGACTATTTCGGAAAAACCTTTTGAATTTGAAATTTAAAAAATGTTTGGTAAAGTTTTGAACTTGAGAGAGTTTAAGAAATTATATTTATTGTGTTTTATTAGGAAATTTTGAAATGTAAACATCGGGCTATGACCAGGTTTCCAAATTATTCAAAATATTTGATTAAAAAGCAATTAAAAGAATTGGTTCAGGAACAAATCGATATTAACTTGTATTATATTTTTAGATTTTAACATATATTAATATAAATTAGAATTTTTCAGGTATTTGGAGGAAGTGGAATTTTTGTTTTCGTATCAATTATTTTTCGACATATTATTATATTCAACGTTAATATGTTTTATTTTATACGTAATATCTGTGGTAATGGAAAAATATATTAAATTCTTATGTAAATTAAATGAATTGAGTTTTTATATTAATAGGCTACAAAATTAACGATCAGTCTGATTATAGCAATCTGTGGCGTAATAATTAGTGTAGTTCATATTTTGCTACTAAATGGACTTGCTAATGAAATCACCTTAAGTGTTAATAATAATTTGCTATAAAATTAATTTAGTAATATTAAAATATATTTCTACATAGGATGATTATCTGACTACGGCAATTTATCTAAGTGACTTAAATTGGTATGAGCAACCGCAAGATATAAAAAAAATGATATTAACAATTATGAAAGGATCTGCACGTCCATTCAAAATGAATGCTTATATTTTTGAGCTGAAGTACGAAACATTTGTAAAGGTAACAACAAAATATGATCATATTTTGTAATATATTATTCTTTTTCATATTCCAGATTATGAAAACTGCATTTAGCTATTACACAATCGTGAAACAGTTGGCATATAAATAGAATATCTCTCACTACAAATTAATAATGAAACATTTATAATCAAGTGCACTAATAATTGGGAATATCAATTAATAAATGGGTTGTTAGATTCACAGATTTGTTATAATAAACCAATTAGTTGCAAAAAAAATATATTTTTTTCATGTTATTTTATGATACTTTAAAGTCTCTATCTTCTTTTAAGCTAAAAGTTTTAAATTATTTAGGGATTAGGGATTTTGTACTAGAATATATATAAAAATAATAAATAATAAAATTGATCTTAATTCTCTTCAGAATTCATATTGTAATTACATTTATACATATATAAGAATTTTAAAACAAAATAATTTATATTAGAAAATTTGTTGCACAAAAAGGAAATACATTTAGTTTTTAAATTAACTTCAGATTTTAAGAATTTACATAAATTTCAAATGTCTAATAAGTTGTTTTTCAAATTTTATTAACATAGAAGAGACCAAAGGTATAGAGAGCATTCTATATTAAGAAAATAGAGTCGAATGCCCCGTCAAAAATATTTACCCAAAAAAATGGCGTTAATCATATTAATATGTTTTATATTTAAAATAACTCAAAAATTCTTAGTTCAATACATAGAAATTCATTTTAAGAAAAAAGAAAACAGCAAAGTACATATAGAAAACGATTTAAATAATTGTATGGAGCACATTTTCAATTTGATTATGATTGAATTCAAAAAGCCAGGTCGTAATCTCACTCAGAAAATGTGATAATATATACTGTTAATTATAATCAGTATTATGTAATATATGTACATGAAAAAAATTTAATTACAAAAATACGATAAACAAACCCCAGGTTTGTCAAAAGCACATTTCCTCAAAATCGCCTCATGTAGAACTATGAGCTATTCTAAAACAATGGGAATTCCTATAAGTGTATAGTATTTTTTAGTAGTATTTTCAATGTAATATACATAGGAAAGATAAAAAATGATATGGTAAATATAGGTTAAAAATGTGTCCCTCTTTGATTTTATTAATTTTTTTCCTTCCAAGGTTATTATTCCAGGAAAATATATATAAACTTATCATTTAAGTTTTCCGTAATTTTGCTTTTAATTGAACATAATGTGATATGAAATAATATCCAATATTCCATTTATATTGCTCCTAAAAATATGCAAAAAAGTTTTTTGCATTTTGCATTTTGATTAATTATAAGCGTGAGGCAAATGATTATAATTTATTAATTAAAGAAATATGATTTTCGAAAGTTTTCACAATATTTGTTTTTGAAAATATTGTGCAGTTATAATTTTACAAGTAAATTAAAAATTTAATTTTTTGATTTTCGAAGGGCCACAACGGAAAGGAGAGGGGAAATACGGGTACAATTTCCTCAGAGACTTTAGTTATTTTTTAGATATCTCTTCGGTACATAAATTTCAGCCTTCCATAATAAGTCGTTTCGGAAATACAGGGTGTTAAAAAAACTAAAAGAAGTTGTATGAAGATAACGGTATTTTTATACAACAAAGAATTAAATCTTAAAAAATTTGTTAATTTTACAATTAAGATAAAAGTTTTTCCTATCTTATAGCTTTTACAGACCTCAAAATTTTTTATTGGTTTAAAAGTTATTATATGTTCAATATGGGCAATTTTCTAACTTGTAGGGGGAATAACTCAGAGGGGAAAAGAGATAGAAGAAAATTTTGTTTTACTGGGCCTATTATTTTATTACTATCTATCTATAATTTTAACACTGTACCTTAATAGACGTAGAAGTTTGTGTAAACGGACGGACAGACGGACAGACATAGTGAAACTAATATACACATTTCTTCCAATTTGGTTGGAAATGTGCTAAAAATGGAAAAATGCGTTCATATTAGGTATAGTTTTAAGCCTTTTTTTTACTATATTTTGGATTTTAGAATTATTAATTTGTGCTTCTGTATTTTCATTTTCCACAGATATATTTTAGGGCTTTGTTCCGATTTTAGCGGAATTATTTAAATTTCTGTCGAGTCGACAAAAATATTTATGTTGTTTATTTTAATATAGAAAATTGTTTTTCATGTTTGTAAATAGTAATGGTATTGAAAAAAAAATTGATATCTTTTGAAGTAAAAATATTCGCCAAGTGCATTTTTTTTTTCTGATTTTCTAATAAATAATTCAACATTAAACCAAATAATTAAAATTTAAATAAACTTAATTATTTCACAAACCTAATTATCTTACCTCATTTTATAAATTTCATTCATATGAAGTAAAACTTTAAAAGAGGTACGTGATATTTTCAGTGATGTTTAATATTAAATGGCGGCTAGTAATATAAATTAAAACAAACTTGGAAAATATAAAAAATAAAATTAATAATTGTATTTTTCCTTTTAGTTCTCAAACCTTTCACACCTTTTTACCTAGATAGCGCCACATGTATTAAAATGAAAAATTAAAGCTGGGGACTTGAACTATATTTTTATTATTGTATAATACAAAATTAGCTCATCTTCAAACCAAATACATAAATATTGTAAATAGGTTGAAATATACCCTCAAATTTGACAAAAACCGCCAGTGACAAAGGATTGTAACAGAAAATTTTCACCAAATTATAAAAGAGAATCACCTGAAACACATTTAAATAAAAATAAGTTTTTCAAATGTAATTTCCCTTAAGGTAATATTCAACTAAAAAGTAATAAACAAGCAAATAATACCACATCAAGAAAAGACTACAAAATTAACGATCAGTCTGATTTGATAAATGTGTGCCGTAATAATGAGTGTATAGTTCATATTTTTGTACAAAATGGACTTCCTAATGAAATAACCCTAAGTGTAAATATAGTTATATTTATTTTACCTTTAATCTTTTAAAAGAAAAACAAACACTTAATTCTTTTTTAAAGCGAATTAAATTTATTAATTATCGTTACAAAAGTTATCAAAAAACTAAAACTAAAATTATTTGCATTATTATTATTACACCTTTAATTTTGATTTCTTAAATTCTACAAACAGTGGGAATTGTCAAGTAAGCTATTTTATGCTTGTGAAAAAGTTATTTTAAATTTTCTCAGTGAAATCATATTTCTTAAATTAATTTATTAGAATTATGTTACTATCAGAATAGTGACATAATTCTTATAGTTTAATTATAATAATTAAACATCTCCCCCATATAAATATTTTTGGTCCTCCAAAAATTAAATTATTTGTTTGAAAAGGAGTCGATATTTTACAGTTACATTTGATATTTTAATTTTTTTTTCTCTTTTACATGATAAAGTAATAATTATTATCACAATTACAATAATTATAAGAACTATTGTGCTAGAAGAAATATAATTTAATGTATTGCTTTTGAATTCTACATATTCAATAGTTTCTCTATTATTTATTGTTTTTAAATGTAAACTTTCTAGAGTACAATTTTTTATTAATTTTTTTTGTGTATAATTATTTAACAAAGGTATTACCACATTGTATTTAAATTCTTGAATTTTATTATTAAATTTTAAGTTTTTGATAAATATTTTACAATTATTAAATTTTATAATATTATTAATATTATAAAATTTATTATTTCATTATCTATACAATCTTGAGAAATTTTTGTCATTAGCAAATTTTTTGTTATAATAATATTTTCTTTTATTAAAGTTACAGATTCTAAATTGTTTATTTTATAAAAACAAGTAAAATTTTCTTTAAATATATTTTCTATACAATTATTATTATGATATTTCAAGTTTATTTTTTTTATAGGCTGGTCAGTATATTCATATACTTCTTGTTTTTTTATAATTACATTTTGTAAATCTGTATCTAATTTTTCTTGTTTATGATTTGGGGAAGGTAGAATCAAACCATTGAAATATTTTTTAGTTGTAAATTTAGGTAAGGATACCACAAAAATAATGAAATTATCTTTAATTATTATGCTATTTTTAATTAAGGGTATTATATCCATAGTAATGTTGTAAGTAGAAATTTCTTCGTCTGTAAAAATGTCGTGTGCTAAAATGTCGAGTCTGCTTAGTAAAATAATATCTTTTAATTTTTCAACTTGTCTATTGATCATGGTTATGTCAGCATACATATGTAAAATGAATTTTAAATTATCATTTGAAGAAAGTATCTTATTTGCTTCTATTGTTATATTATTTAGATATTTATTAAGTTTAGTTTGTTGGTTATTTATATGTTCTGTAATTGTTGTAAGACCCTTTATTAAATTATTGTTTATTATTACTTATTTGTTACTTTGTTCAATTATTTTTTTATTATTAATATCTAGATTTTGTTAATGGTTGTATATTTCTTGCGAATCTTCACTATCCATTGTACCTTCTATAAATTTCATAGCAGTGCCAAGAATATTTATTAGCCCACGCTTAATACGTTTCTGTTTGAATAATTCCGGATTTATTGTTTTTAAATTATTCCGCAAATTTTGTAGTTCTCTATGTAATAATGGGTATTCACTGTCGTTGTTATGTTGTTTTAATAGATATAGACTTTGCTAAAAGGTTTTTACAATTTCGAAATATTCAGTTAAATTTACCACATGTAATAATTTTATATAGCTTTCTATAATTGGTTTTTCGTCTAGTCTCATAAGTACAAATCCGTTATCATCCTTAATTTGTGTAATATAAATTGATTGCATAAGGATTGGTGTAAAAATCACGAAGAATAATTTTAATTCCATGTCCTAGAATTATAAAAGATTAATTTTAATTTTGGTGTTTATATTTTCTTTTTCATTGTTTTTTAAAATATTTAGTTAATCTTTTGTTACTAATGTCTATTACATGATTGCCTACTAATTTATATTTTTCAAACTTTTTATATTTGGGATTATTTTTATCTACTTTTCTGTTATTAACGATGTTTTCGTTTAAAATTTGATTATTATTTTTATTTAAGTTTTCTGTTCGTTTTATTTTTTCAAGTTCAAATTATTCTGCTAAAATTTGTATATTACTTTTATCATAATTTTTATTAATAAAATCTATGGGTTTTAATTTAGTAGTTGAATGTATTATAGTATTATAAATTGTCATTATTTTAAATAATTTGTCATCTAGTTCAACTTCAGTATTGTTTTCTTTATCTACTTCTATTATTCTTAAATGCTCATTTAAAGTTCCATGCAATCGTTCCACGTCTGAATTGCTAGTTTTATTTCCTGGCGTAGTGAAATAAAATTCTATGTTATTTTTTTAAAAAATTGCTCAGTTGCATTATGTATGAAACCTTTTTCATTATCTAGTATCAATTTGTCCATTTTTCCTAAATATAATATTCTTTCTTTGATTCCTTTTAAAATTGAAATCCATGTTCTATCTTCTAATTTGTGAATCGTAGCATGCTTTGAAAATTTGTCAAACATATTTAAATACATGATATTTCTATAAGGAAACCAAATGTCCATGTGTACAATTTTATTGAAGTATTTAGGTTATTCTGTGTGTTCATATAAAAATTTAGGTGGATTTCGATCATATTTGGCAAGGTTGCACACATCACAGTTATTTATAAATCTATGGATCAGTTCTAACATTTTAGGATAGTAATATATGCATTTCAATTCAGCAAATATTTCAGAGATACCTCTATGATTAGAATTTAAGTGCTTTTCTTTAATAATATTTAACATTTTATTTTTGTCTTGAATATCTATTAATTTTAAACTAGATTTTAACATTTTTAAGGTTCGGTTATTTACAAAATTATCAATGTATAGTTTTTGAAATTTTACATATAATGGAATATCAGTGCAATATATACACATTAAACCTTTATTTATAATGCATCGTTGCATCATTTCTAGTAAATTACTATCTTTAGTAACATAAATTATATTCTGACATTTTTTGTTAATTATTTTCGTTACATATTTTTCTTTATCACAAAGATAAAGATAAATTTGATTTTTATAAATATTAATTGGTTTTTCTGTTATTTTTATGTACTGGGAATCATCTTCAGGAGCACTATGTACAGTTGCATTAGTTGACATGATTTCATTTCCACCCTCATCGTTATTTTTATCTTCGTAATTACTGTGATTATTATTTACTTCGTATTCATTAAAAATATTTAATAACATTTTTTCATTTTCTTTATTTGTATCGATTTCTGTATAAGGGTAACGACTTAATCCATCGGCTACGTAATTGTCTTTTCCTTTTAAATAAGTAATAGTGAAATTGTACTCGTTAAGCTGTATTTTCCAGCGTTGTAATTTCATATTTGGCTCTTTCAAGCTGTTTAACCAAACTAAGTGTTTGTGATCTGTTTGGATAACAAATTCTCTTCCATATAAATAAGTGTGAAAATATTTAACTGACCATACAATTGCCAAAAGTTCTTTTTCTATTGTAGAATATTTTTTCTCATGCTCATTTAGAGTACGAGATGCAAAGCACACAGGATGATTATTTTGGCTTAGTACTGTGCCTATTGCGTAGTTAGAAGCATCAGTTGTTAATAATATGATTTTTTTACTAAAGTCTGGGTTAATCAGAATCGGGTCAGAAGTTACCAATAATTTTATTTTTTAAAAAGAGTTAATGAATTCTTTATCGTTTTTATTAATTTGTGAATTTTTTTAAAGATATTTTACCATTGGATATGCCACTTTGGCATAATCTTTATTAAGTTTTCGGTAATAGCCGCTTATTCGTAAAAATGACTTAATTTCTTTTTGAGTAGTAGGTAAAGGCATTTTTTGAATATATTCGACTTTTTTTTATCAGGTTTTATACCACCGTTTGTTATTATGTGACCTAAATAATTAGTTGAAGTTTCTGCAAAGTTACACTTATCAACTTGGATTTTTAAATTAAATTCTCTTAGTTTCTGTAAGATTTTTTTAATAGAACACAAATGTTCTTCGACGTGGAAAAAATTAAAATCTCATCCAAATAAACGACACATATTATATTTATGAAATCTTTTAAAACATAATTGATTAATCGTTGAAATGTTGCAGGCGAATTTTTTAAGCCAAATGGCATTCGAGTGAACTCGTAATGTCCATTTGCTGTAGAAAAAGCTGTTTTATGTCTGTCATCTCGATGGACTTCAATCTGATGAAATCCTTTCGCCAGATCGATGGTAGAAAAATATTGACATTTTCCTAATTTATCAAATAATTCGTCAATATTGAGCAACGGAAACTTATCATCGATAGTGTTATCTTTAAGCTTGCGATAATCTATTACTACTTCATTTTCGTTTATTAGAATTATCTATTTTTTTGGGAACAACCCAAATAGGAGGTTGTTGGGAACAACCCAAATAGGAGGAACAACCCAAATAGGAGGACAACCCAAATAGGAGCTTGTTCCCAAAAAAAATAGATAATTCTAATAAACAAAAATGGAGAATAGTAATAGATTATCGCAAGCTTAATGATAACACTATCAATGATAAGTTTCCGTTGCCCAATATTGACGAATTATTTGATAAATTAGGAAAATTTATAATGCTCCTATTTGGGTTGTTCCCAAAAAAATAGATAATTCTAATAAACAAAAATGGAGAATATTAATAGATTTTGTGCTATTAGTTATTATGCCCTGATCGAGCATTTCTTGTATTTGGCGATCTACCTCCTCTCTGTGAATTTCTGGGTATCTATAGCTTTTTGTATAAATTGGATTATTATTTTTGGTTATTATTCTATGTTTTATTTCATTTGTAAATGATAAATTACTGTTTTCTTGATAAAATACGTCTTTAAAATTACTTAGAAGTTGGTTTATTTTATTTTTGTCTTCTACTTGTAAATGGGATGCGAAATTTATTTCTATAGGTTGAGGATTGGGATTGTCATTTTTCTTACTAAAATTTATAGAATCATTTACAAAAGGATTGTTGTAACTAAATTCCTCATAACTATTTAAAAAAATAGGTATTTTTGCATTAGGTGTTATAAGAAGTCGTTGTTTAAAATCAACAACTGAGTTAAGTGGTACTAATATATTGTTACCAATAATTCCGTCAAAATTGCCATGAAAGTATTATTCTAAAAATTCAACTTCTGTTTTTTTATTAAAAATAATGGAAAGTTACATTTGACTTTTGCTTGAATGGTTCTATTTAAGACTTTTAGTGATTGTGACGGAGAATATGTTTTCCATTTTGGATTACATAAATTTGGATTTATTATACTTTTAGTATACTAAAAGTATAATAAATCCAAATTTATGTAATTTATTTATGTAATTTATGTAATTTTAGTATTTACTATTATATAGGGTAACTGTTTAACATGTCCTGATGAAAATTTTGTTCTTCAGGAATTTGAGCATTTACTCCAATATCCATTGGTTCTGCTTCATTGTTATGTCGGTACTCAGAATTTTGATTAGTAGAAGGATGTGTACGTTGAATTTGTCTACTAGGAACATAATTTCTGGGATTTGAATTTTGGTCTCTTCTGAAATTGTTTTGTAGATATCTATTTTGATTATCACTTCTAAAAGAATTATTTGTTTGTCTAGTTTGAGTACTCGGTGCAAAAAATCTTTGATCTTGATTATTTTTATTGTTATTAACATAAGAGTTATTAGTATCCGTGTTGTTATTATCATTATTATAATTGTGAATGTTATTATTTTTATTGGAATAATTTCTATTGGAATAATTATTATTATAATTTTTATTGGAATAATTAATATTGTAATTTTTATTAAAATTTCTCTTATTGAAATTTTTGTTGGAATTATTTTTTGTTTGTAGACCCGTAAATTTTAAATATCCATTAGAAGCTATAATTTCATAAGCTTCTGCCATTGTTTTTGGTTCTCTATTAATAATTATGCCGCGAACAGGTTCGGGTAAATTTTCCTTAAATATATATTTATTTATTTATTTATTCATTTATTCACCATAACAAGGTATTTTTCTTATTTTACATATTATTATTATTACAAATTAAAAATAATTTATATAATTAAAAAGATCCTTAATTATATACATTAATATAGTGACGACTTAATTGATTTAAATATTTATGTTAAGTTTGTTGTGATGTGTTTTCTGAAGAGTGTTTTAGATATGGCAGGCGTATAGAACGTGCCGAATTTATTGAAAATTGTGCAACATTTGTTAATAGGATCCTTTCTGGCGTATTCAGTGGTGTGTGTTTTTCTTCAGTAATCTTGTGTGCCTGGTTTGTCTTACGTCAGTGTTGAATTTTATCTTGTTTGTGATAAAATGTACACTAATATATTTGTTCAAGACATCAAATGTGAAACAACAAGTTAACAGAGTACGCCTTGTAGCAAGAGAAGAAAGATTTAGTAAGGACAGTCTGGAAGAATAACTTGGCAAGTTTGAGTAGTCTCTTGGATCATACAGATTTCGTAATACGAAAAGAAGAAATCTTTTTTGGATCGATTCTATTCTATCAATGTGAGTTTGATAGGCTGGATTCCAAATAATACTACCATATTCCAATAAGGGACGTACTAATGCGCAATACAGAGTTTTTGTAACCCATACATTTTTAAATTCTTTGGCGCGTCTTTTTATAAAGCCAAGCATTTTACTAGACTTAGATATAATTTGCTCATAGTGTTGCTTGAAGTCAAGCTTATTGTCTATTAGAATTCCAAGATCATTAATTCTATCTACACGGTTTAGTTCCGTACCATTTAAATGGTACCCGTGCGTGATGACATATCTTTTACGGGAAAAGCTAATAGCATGACATTAAGCTACATTTAAATCTAGTTTATTGATGATGCACCAGTTTTCTAAGAGATGAAGTTTAGACTGTAAATAAAATACGTCAGAAGCGGATTTTATAATGAAATATATTTTAAGATCGTCAGCGTATAGTAAGTGTGGAATATCTCCAAGATGTTGTGATAAGTCAGAGATCATAATATTGAGGAGTAAAGGACCTAAGTGGCTTCCTTGAGGAACACCAGAAGTTACAGTAATTTTTTTTAAAAATAGACCTCGAAATTTAACGTATTGGGTTCTTCCGCTAAGGTAGGATGTCAGCCACCTTAAAAGAGGACCTGCTATACCAAATTTGAGCAATTTTTGTATAAGAGTCTTATGATCAACACGGTCAAATGCCTTACTGAAATCCGTGTAGATCGCATCAATCTGGTAACCCTTTTCCATATTACATAAGAGATCCGAAGCAAATACCATGAGATTGGTGGTGGTAGATCGCCCTTTTCTAAAGCCATGTTGTTGTTCGTTCAACAGAGGGTTAATTACAGGGTATATTTTGTCCCAGATAACCTTCCCAAAAAGTTTGGGAATAGAAGATAAAATAGCAATACCCCTGTAATTTTCGATCTTAGATTTGTCACCGCTCTTATGAATAGGAACTAGGTATGAAGATTTCCAGGCTGATGGGAAGGTACCAATCCGTATTGATTTTTCGAAGAGAATTTGAAGAGGCATGCACAACTGATGAGCGCAATTACGCAAGAAGATAGGAGGTATGCGGTCGGAACCCGCCCCTTTTTTTATATCCAGATTATTAAGTGCATTAAATATTTCATCAAATGTGACTGTTAATGAGCTTAAAATATCTGGTGGAGCGAGATGTGTCAATTCACTTGGGTCCACCTCTGATGGGGATCCATAACATTCCATGAATCGGTCCGCAAATAGATCGCAGATATTTTTTGCGGACGTGGAAGTCTGATTGTCCTTATACATGGAAGATGGATAGCCTGTTGATTTACGCTTAAGATTCACGAAATCAAAGATTTATTTAGGATCGGTGAGAAGATTTTGTCCAACTGTATTTATATAAGTCTCATATGCAACTTTAGCTTTATTAGAAAACTCGATGGCAGCTGTTTTGTATGAGTTAACTAAATTTACGTCACTACCATTGTTGCGCTTGATTTTCTTATATAGTTTATTCCTATGATTTCGCAGTGACTTTAAACTTTTGTCAAGCCAAGGTTCAGTCAGATTATCCTTTTGTTTTATTTTTGGCAAATATTTTTCAAAAAGCTGAAAGATATGATTGTAAAATAAATATACTGAATTATCCAGGTCACTAGAAAAAAGTAGATCAGACCAGTTCGTTGAAGAGAAAGCTTCATTTACCTGACATAGTCTGCGTTTTTAAAATCAAATACAACTACATTGTTGTAAGAATTAGTAAAAGATTGAGCTGAGGTTGTATACTCCATAATGATTGCATTATGATGAAGGGAGTTAGAGAAAAGATTCTCTAGATCATCAGCGGGAGTGACAATTACATTGTCATAAGCATTTGTGAATATCAGATCCAGCCATCTACCATTATTATTTGCTATTTTTACCATTTGTTGAAGGTCATTACTGAAGGTCAGACACGTTTTATTGTCGATTAGATTAAAATCTATGTCGTCCACGAAATTTATTGGTAATAGATGGTTGTCTGAGTTGTCAGTGATGAACGATAGTTTAGGACGATTGAAATCGCCAAAAACAAAAATATTATCGTATTCACTGCTTTCTGAGAGGACAGAAATGAAAGTTTCGGAAAATTCACTGTATACAGTTTCGTTTCATTGAGGGGGAATATAAACAGCGCCAACTACTAATGTTTTCGTTCCCAATTTTATATTTATAAATTGATGCTCAAAGAGCTTTGAAGTATTAGTTTTTATAGAACCATGTGAAATAGAGTTACGTACGACTATCAATACGCCTCCGCCCCTGGTGAGACCAGTTGAATTATAGTCACGGTCGTTTCTATACACTGTCCATTCATTGCCAAGAATTTCGGTGTTATGGTAAGAGTCGTTTAACCATGTTTCGGTAAGGATAATGACGTCATAGTAATTTACCTTTAATACCACTACAATTATGGTAAAAAAACGGAGAGGTGGTGTGGCCTTTGGTTTATAGGAATGGAAAGTAGGTTTTCTTTTGTTGCTGCGTCGGTAGGGGACGAAAAAACTTGTTTTCATTTTCCCTAATTTTTTGTAGATAGCATGTATATTTAGTACTTTTGTGACTAGCATAAGATTCCAGATCATTAGAAAGGTCAGATTTGGTCGTATTCATGCTACCATAAAACTTTTCAAGCAATGTTCTTAGAGCTGTGTATTCAGTTGGTAAGCCCTCCATTTGAAGGGACAGCATTACGCTAGTTTTAGTCTTGCCTTCATAGCATACACAGTGTCACCTTTCTTATAGAGATATGCTAGTTAAAGCCTTACATTGTGGAGAATTTTCTGGTCTCTGAGGCGAGACAATGCGTAACGTCCTTCGCTGTCTGTTGAAGATAGTGCTGTCAATTTAACTGAATTGGGTATGAGAGGATCTAAGTTCGTTTGGGGAAGAGGGATTGGTATAGTTTTAGAAGGGTTAGATGGAGCTAGACTGGTATTAGCAGGTGCTGCTGCAGCATCAGTATATACAGAATCGTCTGCAGAACTGGATGATATGACGATACCATTACAGCTTATTGAGACTGCTTTGTGTAGTATTTCGCCTTGAACAAAATTAGAGTACTTTCTATTTGAAATTTCATGTGTGTCATTGATATTTTCATGTTGAGAATATGTATTCAAGTTAGTGTTATTAGATGTAGGAAAGTGTACTGAGGGTGTATTAGATGTAGAAAAATGTACTGAGGATGTACTTTCTATTTGAAATTTCATGTGTGTCATTGATATTTTCATGTTGAGAATATGTATTCAAGTTAGTGTTATTAGATGTAGGAAAGTGTACTGAGGGTGTATGAGATGTAGAAAAATGTACTGAGGGTGTATTTTTAGGTGTAGGAAAGTGTACAGAAGGTGTGTCGTCTATAATAACAACATTTTTTTTTCCTTAATTTTATAAGCCCTACCACTAAAATGTTTAGCATTACTACTTATTTTATTAACTTTTTGATTACATTTAGTTATATATTTATTATTACTATTGTTTTTATTTGTATTTTTATTGTTAATATTACTATTATTAATATCATTATTATTAATATATTTAGTTTTAATTTTAATGCTACTATTAGTGGTATTTTTACTTAAATTACTCTTAATTGTATTATTATTATTTTTTTGGTTTGTTTTTTATTATCTTAGGTTTCCATTTATATAACTTCATATTGTTCCATTCAAAAACATCATTTTCGTCACTAAGAAATATCCATTCGTATTTCTTTGGCATTGTAAATTTGAAATTACTGAATTTACTTTTCGTTTTACGTAGAGCTTTGCATGTGCAATCCAGTATGGAAAAATGAGTTTCAAATAAGTTACATATCCACGTTGAATCTGCGTGCAGTGGAGCGTTCTTAATATAATAATCAGTGTTTAAATCAGTTTTTGTCCGCTGTTTATTAGTCTTGTTCTTATTGGTATTAATCCTCGTCGTTTGGTATGGTGTAGTCAATAGAAGAGTTAGCAAGATTCATTTTAAATAATCTATTGTCCCAATCTGACTGTAACCAAGTAGTACCAAGTTTGAGAATTGTTGCCTGTGCAGGTTTAGGTAACTCAGGAGTAGTTGGCCTGGTGTCAGGTAATAATAATTCCGGTGATAAATGAATCTTTATTTTTGATGGAGATGATGGTATTGTGTTTATTTGTTCAACTAAATTATTTTGAATTTTCAAGTCCATTACGTCGCATTTCAAATCATTTAATACAAATTTTAGGCTAATAATTTCGTCAGTAACAGATTTGTGAAAATTTAAATTATCATTATTGCCGTAATTAAGTGACTCGATTCTGCCAGTTAAAGAGTTATGACTGGAGATTAATTCGCAGCAAGTACTATTAACTTCTTTCAGGTCGGTGCGTAATTTGTTAGTACTTTCATGAATAGCTGCTGGTATAGTTGAAATATAATTATCCAATGTTGTGTTGATTTTGGTAGAAATTTGCATAAGAGTTTTACTATTTATTTCTTTAACGAAAAGCAATATTTCATCTGTTAATTTGCTTGCCAGACTATCAAAACATTTTGCCATACGTTAAAACATTCACTGTTAACATCCAGAGTTGATTTTTGTTTAGCCATTATGTCATCCTTACTATTATTTAAACGATTAACATGACCGGCTATACCATCGTACATGTTTCTCAGCAGATGTTCAGCTTGTTGGCAATCACTACAGATGAAGTATTCTTCAAGCGATGGATGGTACCAATTTCTTGGTGCGACACGCGCCATGTAGTAACCTATTGCAAAAAGCTCTACATTTCACTATTTTGGCATTTTTTATTGAAGTTGGTACAATTTTCCATATTACATTTGAAGTCCATATTGTTTTGTATTTGAAGTCCATAATTTATTTGTATATTTATTTGTATTATAAAATGAAATTACTTGAATTTAATATAAATATAAGTATGTAAATATAAAAAAAAACACAATGCCAAAATATAATTAACAAATATTGGGTGGTGTGAATAAAGTAAGTTTTTGTAAGTGTTCCCTTAAATTAAGAGTTCCCTATAGTTTTGGAGTAAATAATAATTTTGACAGTTTTATCATAGCAAACCCTACACTTGATTTTTGCAATAGTATAGTGTTCCCTTCACTTTGGTGTGAATAAACTGATAAATATTAAAGGGATTGCTTAAAAAATTTAAGCAAGCTATTTAGGTCCCTTAAAAATCTTAAATTACATAAAAATTACTAATTAATTAATAAATTAATTGCAAATATGTCGGAAGATATGTTTGAAAATAATAATGAAGAATGATTGGATAAAAATAATGAAGAATGATTGGATAAAAATGCAAAAGAAAGAAAACGATCTGGTGCTGTTTCTGATTGGGATTTTGTTGGATTGTTAAAAGGTCATGCCGTTCTTTTAAATAAGTCTGCAATATTGGTTTTTGAATTTGAATGTGAGTACAGTCCAAAGCACCAATCACGAACGGAAACTTGAATTTCGCTTGACATTCACGCTTTTCTTCGTTCGTTCATCTGATCCACAGTTCTCGGAAATTTAATCCATAAATGAGCCCTTGAACAAATTACGAGACACACTTCCCAAGTTATTTTTGAAACTGTTGTTCGGTGTATCCCTATATCATTCCCAATACCAACTTGAAAGCCTGGATCAGCCGCATCTTAAAAAAGTCTCAGTTTTTTCTATTTTTGGTATAGCAATAGCATCTCCACGAGTTTCATAATTTTCATTTCCAAGAAATTGATTCGATAACCACTGCACACTTTCACACTTAAAACGGTACAAAGATTTAAATTTATCATAGTCTTCATCATCAAAGCGACGCTCAACATAAACTTTACGTTTCCGATTATATGCATTCATAAACGATGCCATTTTATTTTCATTTTGCCTTTAATTTTATTTATTATTTATTACAAAACTAAATTTACTTATTTTTTTGACACTTCAAGACTAACTACATTTAAGTGAATGCTTTAACTACACTTAAGTGAATAGGAATACTTTATTCACACCAAATGTAGAACTCCCTTAAAGAAAACCCTTCCCGAAACAAAATACCCTAGAAGGGATCGCTTATTTTTATTCACACCACCCATTATATATGTATGTATGTCAGTATTATGAATTTCTTAGTATAAAATAAACAAATAAAGAATTTTGTAATATGACACCGTTCATAAAAAGTTAAAAATTTTTTGGCTTTTCTTTTTTTTTTCAATTATTATTTATTATAAAAGTATATAGGTATATATTTCGAATTGTTTTATTTTGTAGATATAAGCAAATTTTAAAATTAATTAATTAGGTCAATTATATTTTTTTTCTTTAAATAAATTTAATGTGCTACAAATAATATAAATTTAATAATACAAATTTTATGACACTTAGTAATTTTTGTATTTATTAATTGTAGGTCAATTAATTCTCACAAACTTATTTATTTGAGTTTAATTGAATTTATTTGAACTTAATTAAATTGATTAAAGTTAAATTCAAATTAATTATAAATATTTGCGGAGCTTAAAAAAACACGTCCGAACAGGTTGACAAATTTTTGAATATATTTAAAGTAATTCTATTATTATATTCGGCTTGTTCTTTTGATAAATTCCCATTCAGTAAAAAGGAATTATTAAGTCTACATAGAAGATTATTGAGGTTTTTGTAAAATTCTTCAATTGTACAGTTACACCAACACATCGTAATGTAATCTATCAATTTTTAACTCGATGTTTTTTTGCCGTGACAAGAAATTAATATTTTTTTTAAATCTCCCCATGTTACTACTCGTCCGTTTGCTAACAAACTGTTCCTTGCGTCACCCGTAATTCTATCTTGGATGTACCCCAGCATAATTTTTTTATTATCATTTTGCAATTTTTCAATTAAAGGGATCAATGTTTCGATACTATCCATAAAATTAGACAATTGCCTTTTTCCACCGTTAAATGGTACTATATTAGTAATACATTTTATTATCATATTATAATGATGAAGTTCGTCCGACATTGCAACTTTTGTTTTTATTTTATTTATTTTTTTTTAATTTAATTACGTTTTACAATTTAATTTTATTAAAAAACAATTTTGCAAATATTTGTTTTCGTGAACACAATTTTTCCTAAACCGAATTTGTATAGTAATAAATTCACTAAATTTCAAAACAATAAATTATTTAATAGCTAATATAAATTTTTCAATATAATATAAATTGTTATACAAATATAATAAAAATTAATATAATAAAAATTGAATAATAAAAATTAATAAAAATAATAAATAAAAATTGCTAATATAAGTTGTTTTTTTTTCAAATGATTTTAACAAAATATGAATTCCATAATAATAATTAAAAATTATTGTGATTAGGTTGATTTCATATAATTTTTTTTCACTTCTTATCAAAACAATTTTTTATATACTTTAAGAGTATTTATAATAACATAATTTTCTAAAATTCTAAAATTTTAACAATAAGTGGAAATTTTCGGAGTAGATACCTTTGATGTTCTAAAGATATTTGATGATGTCTATTCTTGATAGGTTGCGTGAAACTAATAATTTTGTCGTTTCTTGTTGCTGATGAGATGATAATGTGATGTGGATACTTATATGTTGATCACTGTGTACACTGATAATACAATTTTATTGTATTTTTTTTAAAGGATTTTCATAACTTTTTTGTCCTTTTATGAATTAATTTAATTTTAATTTTGTCGTGATTTATTTTAACATTTACGATATTGCTTTATGACAAAAATATTTTGAGAACACGATTATGATATTTTTTAAAATCACCAAACAATTTTTTTTTTTCGTTATAATTTTTTTTTGTTATAATTTTTTTTATGCTGCGATACACAAAAAATTTTTTTTTGTGTTATCTAAAAATCTCTATATTTTTCAAATGCTGTTCACCAATATATATTTTTTCTCCAAAACACAATTAATTTTTTTTCTTAAAAACCAATATTTTGTTTATAAGTATTTACAATTTATTTATTTATTGTAATTGTTAATTTTAACATTAATGTTTTTAAATGATATTTTTGCGATTGTTATTTTATTCAGTCAATTTTCTTAAATTAACTGACATGTTAATATTCAATCAATTAAGTTAATTATCTTTAATTAGCTGAGTTTCTTTTTTCTTAACTTTTTATTGTAACCGTTTGCCGACTGCGCCAGTTATATTTATTTTCCCTTTAATCTTTTAAAAGAAAAACAAACACTTAATTTTTTTTTTAGAGCGAATTAAATTTATTAATTATCGTTACAAAAGTTATCAAACAACTAAAACTAAAATTATTTGAATTATTATTATTACACCTTTAATTTTGATTTCTTAAATTCTACAAAAAGAGGGAATTGTCAAGTAAGCTATTTTATACTTGTGAAAAAATTATTTTAACTTTTCTCAGTGAAATCATATTTCTTAAATTAATTTATTAGAATTATGTTACTATCAGAATAGTGACATAATTCTTATAGTTTAAGTATAATAATTAAACAATATTAATTTGCGATTAAATTAATTTCGTAATATTAAAATATATTATCTGATTATGGCAATTTATCTAAGTGACTTAAATTGGTATGAGCAACCGCAAGATATAAAAAAATTGATTTTAACAATTATGAAAGGATCTGCACGTCCATTCAAACTGAATGCTTAACTTGTACATCATTTAATTGAAAGCTAGAATATGTATTGCTAATTATAAGAACTTTAAATTATATGTAGTCTAGAAATTCTAGAGTATATATATTAGAAATATAGATAGGATATACAAATTAAATGTTGCCTTGGCCCAAACCAAAATAATGGAGATAAAAGTTCTAGGTTCTAGTTCTAGTCAATCAAACTTATATTTTTAAGTGATGTCTATAAATTGTCAAAAAGTTATAATACAAGACAGCTTTTAAGTACATTTTATTGATATCAATATGTATTTTAGTTTCCGTATGTTTGCAAAACCTTCTACTTCTCTTACGATATATAACTAATATTTTATATTCAGTAGAAAATAATTTCCTCCATCTCTTTACATACTCTTACATCACGAAAATTGCCAATACTTCAACATTTAACCAATAGCATAACTTTAAGTTCCGCAAAAGTTGCCATAGAAGTCTTCTTCGTAAACGTTACAAATTATATAAAATTTACTTCATTGTTGTGTATAATATCGTTAACAGCATTTTCTTGATTTTCTTAGTGATAGCAGCCTCAAATGTGTAAATAATCGTAGGTCGTACGACCTCTTCCATTATCATACTGGTCCTTCAAAAATCCAAAAATTACATTTTAAGTCTCTTGTATAATTTTTAAAACCACTTCCTATATATATTTTTCAAAAGCAATATTGAGTAAACATTTTTAAAATGCATTTATTTTACTGCGACAATAAATAATTTAAAATATGTTTCCTCAGTCTTAAGAGCCAACCATAGTAGGCATATGCAAGCTTATGCAAAGTGTCAAAACAGAACGAATGCATAGTTATCCTTCGTTATGCACTGCCATATTGGTTCCCAACCATAATAGGAATACGGAAACTTATGGCGTCGTAATTATTTTTTTTGACAATTTTTGTAAATAAATACAGAAATCTCAAAGTCAAAATGAAATTAAATAAAAAACAAACTATTTTTTATATGTTTGTCAGATTTCCGTACGAAACTACGAAACTGATCGTAGTTAAATACGGAAATTTGACAATCAAAAGTTAACGAAACAGAGAGCCAGAGTTAATGTATGTTTGCATATGCCCATTATGGTTAGAAAATACGATTTATATGTAATCGTACCATGCATAGAGTTTGCATCAGCCAACGTGTGCCCCGAAGATGTTCGCACATATTGATTTAATATTACTATTTTTTATTCATAATTATAAGATAATACATATTATGTACTTACATACGTCATTAATTGGTTCAAAGTATTTTATTTTTTAATGAAAATATGACAAAATATTTCAATGCAAAGGCAAACCTAATTCAGCAGGTGTAAATACATTTTCAGTACACATAATCAAAGTTTGTTGAGAGAATAGGAAATAAAATATTGTTTTAAATATTTATATATGGATTTTGCAATAAGAAAGAAATATAAAATTAATTAATACTTTTGTAAAACTTTTTTCTTTCTATTTGATATCAAAGAGAATTTAGAATGAATTAATAAATCTATTAATTCATTTATTTATTTTAAACTTTCAAGGTATCCTTGTCTATCCCTTTACATGTACACATGGCAATTAAAACAATATCAAATAATATTTTGTAAAAATAGTGTAAAGCAAAACTTTGTACTTATCGGCCAATTTCATCAGTTTAATTCATATCAGTTCACAGTTACGGTTACCGTCTTTAATAATTGACTTAAATAAAATTTATCTATAAGAAATGAAAATTAATTTCAAGTTTCATAATTTTGAAGATTTTATATTACCAGATCAAAACTATGAAATGTTTAAGTGGATTATCTTCTCTTTAAAATTTCTCGGATTTGTGGTAACATCAGATCAAAAATATAAAAAATTACATATTATTCGCGGATTTATCATGATTGGAATCACAATAATTTCACATATAATGCAAGTATGATAAAACTTTACAATTATTTTTCGTACCCGTCATTTTAAGCTCCAACACAAAATTTAGATATTAACATTATTGTATGCGAAAGTGATTAATATTGAACAATTAGCTATCACTATTTTTGGTATAATTATATGGTGGACGATTTCCTTTCAGATATTGAATTTATGTTACTATATTAAAAGTATTTGTAAAATATTTAATTATTATTTTAGTAATACTTATGCATATAATTTGTAGGATATTGTAATATAATAATAAGTATCGAAGGATATTTTCGTCCAGCACTTCAAACTGCAACTAAAATTGAAATGAAAATTATTGGAAAATATTACAAGTATTTCAAAATTATGTTAAATGTCTTATTTATTTACGGATGGATGGTAATTTCACTAGCAATTATTGATATACTAATCACATACTGGAATATGAAAATATTTTCTGTTGAAAACGTATGATTAAATAAATATATATTAAAATATTTTCATTACGTAATATTTAAATACAAATAATTTGGTTTTTTCAGATTTACGTATATGAAAATTCTCCATTTTTGTTAAGTTTACTTCCTTTAAGAAATCTAACATCAAATTTTTTTGTAGCTTATATATTACCAATTGTATCAACAGTAATAGTTGCGACATTTTATATAGCTTGGAAAAGTTTTACATATGTTTTATTGGGTTTTGGACTATTTCGGAAAAACCTTTTGAATTTGAAATTTGAAAAATGTTTGGTAAAGTTTTGAACTTGAGAGAGTTTAAGAAAATATATTTATTGTGTTTTATTAGGAAATATTGAAATATAAACATCGGGGTATCACCAGGTTTCCAAATTATTCAAAATATTTGATTAAAAAGCAATTAAAAGAATTGGTTCAGGAACAAATCGATATTAAATTGTATTATATTTTCAGCTTTTAACATATTTTAATATAAAAGAGAATTTTTCAGGTATTTGAAGGAAGTGGAATCTTTGTTTTCTTATCAATCCTTTTTTGAAATATTATTATATTCAACGTTAATATGTTTTATGTTATATGTGATATCTGTGGTAATGGAAAAAAAATATTAAATTTGTATATAAATTGATTGTGTTTTTATATTTAGGCTACAAAATTAACGATCAGTCTGATTATAGCAATCTGTGCCGCAATAATGAGTGTAATTCATATTTTGCTACAAAATGGACTTGCTAATGAAATCACTCTAAGTGTAAATATTAATTTGCGATTACATTAATTTAGTCATACTCGTATTAAAATATATTTCCACATAGGATGATTATCTGACTACGGCAATTTATCTAAGTGACTTAAATTGGTATGAGCAACCGCAAGATATAAAAAAAATGATATTAACAATTATGAAAGGATCTGCATGTCCATTCAAAATGAATGCTTATATTTTTGAGCTTAAGTACGAAACATTCGTAAAGGTTACAACAAAATATGTTAATATTTGTTAAAAAATAATTCTTTGTTTTTATTTTTCAGATTATGAAAACTGCATTTAGCTATTACACAATCGTGAAACAATTGGCACATAAATAGAATATCTCCCATTACAAATTACTGATGAAACATTTATAATCAAGTGCACTAATAATTGGAAATATCAATTAATAAATGTGTTTTATAGTTGTGTTAGATTCACAGATTTGTTATAATAAATTAATTAATTGCAAAAAAAAATATTTTTTCATGTTATTTTATGATACTTTAAACTCTATCTTCTGTTAAACTAAAAGTTTTAAATTATTTAAATATTTGATTTATTTTTGGCATTTTGTACTAGAATATCTAATAATAAACATAATAAGTAATAAAATTGATCTTAATTCTCTTCAGAATTCATATTGTAATTACATTTATACATATAGTATAATAATTTTAAAACAAAATAATTTATATTAGAAAATTTGTTGCACAAAAAGGCAATACATTTAGTTTTTTAATTAACTTCAGAAAATAACTATATAGATTTGATTTCAAGAATTTGCATAACTTTCAAATATCTAATAAGTTGTTTTCAAATTTTATTAACATAGAAGAGAAAAAGGTAGAGAGCATTCTATAATAAGAAAATAGAGTTGAATGCCCCGTCAAAAAATTTAATCGTATATATTAATATGTTTGATATTTAAAATAACTCAAAAATTCTTTTATTTAAAAGTTCAATACATAGAAATTCATTTAAAGAAAAAAGAAAACAACAAAGTACATATAGAAAACGATTTAAATAATTGTATGGAGCACATTTTCAATTTGATTATGATTGAATCCAAAAAACGAGGTCGTAATCTCACTCAAAAAATGTGATAAAACATACTGCTAATTATAAGAATTTTAAATAAAACTATTATTTATATAAATGATAATATACAAAACAAACGATACAAAAAAACTAATTGAAAATATCAATTTTATTGTCTAAATATAAAAACAATTCTCTAAAAATTTCCTTATATGGATATAATTAAAATAATTAAATTTATATAAAATCTTATAATATGTATAATATTAATTTAATACTCTTTAAATAGGGCACAGTGGGGTAAATAAAAGTCAATTTATCGGAATTGAATTCATGAAAACTTCAATTCAGTTATTTTATCAACTTGCTACAACTGACCTTATGTGTAACAAAATTGATTTTAAAAATTTCTATAACTTCATTTTTTTACTGTAATAAAATCCGCAATCAATTATTAGGAATTTAGGAAATTAAACATTGTATTCTAAAGTAGTAAAATTGAGTTTGTTAGTGATGATTATTCTATTTATTAATCTATTAACACAAATTTTCAAGTTTCATCCTTGTATTTATAAAACTTAGTTTATATGTTGTCAAAAATTCCTTGCATTTCTGTTATTTTAACTGTATCCAACTGTTTAAATGCACTCTCAATGTAATGCGTATTTATTGCACCTTTTTTAAATTTTTGTATAAATATATATATACGACATTTACTTGATTGCCGAGATTTTGAAGTACGAGATTTTCATTTACGATATTTTCGTTTACGAGATTTTATATTACGAGATTGAAATGAAATTTTCTATTTTTTTTACAAGATTACGAGATTATATATATTACAAATTTACGTAGCTATCCCAGCCTACCCTAACCCATTAAATGTACAAATGTGAAATAAAACAATATAAAACAATATTTTGTAAAAATAGTGTAAAGCAGAAATTTGTACTTATCGGCCAATTTCATCAGTTTAATTCATATCAGTTAACAGTTACTGTCTTTAATAATTGACTTAAATAAAATATATCTATAAAAAATGAAATTTAATTTCAATGTTTATAATTTTGAAGATTTTATATTACCAGTTCAAAACTATGAAATGTTTAAGTGGATTTACTCTTTAAAATTGCTCGGAGTTGTGGTAACATCGGATCAAAAATAATTAAAAATTACATATTATTCGCGGATTTACCATGATTGGAATCTTAATAACTTCAAATATACTGCAAGTATGATTAACCTTTACAATTATTTTTCGTACCTGGCATTTTAAGCTCTAACGCAAAATTTAGATATTAACATTATTGTATGCGAAATGGATTCTTATTAAGATTGAACAAGTAGCTATCACTATTATTGGTATAATTTCATGGTGGACGATTTCCTTTCAAATCTTGAATTTATGTTACTATATTAAAAGTATTTCTAAAATATATGTAATTATTCTTTAAGTTATATTATATACATATTTTGTAGGATATTGTAATATAATAATAAGTATCGAAGGATATTTACGACCAGCACTTCAAACTGCAACAAAAATTGAAATGAATTTCATTGGAAAATATTACAAGTATCCCAAAATTATGTTAAATGTTTTCTTTATTTTCGGATGGATGGGAGTTTCACTAACAATTATTGAAATACTAATCACATATTGGAATATGAAAATATTTGCTGTGGAAAACGTATGTAAAAATATATATTAAAATATTTTCATTCGTAATATTTAAATACAAATAATTTGGTTTTTTCAGATTTTCTTATATGAAAATTCTATATTTTTGTTAAGTTTACTTCCTTTAAGAAATCTAACATCAAATTTTTTTGTAGCTTATATATTACCAATTGTATCAACAGTTGTACTTGCGACATTTTATATAGCTTGGAAAAGTTTTATATATGTTTTATTGGGTTTTGGACTATTTGGAAAAACCTTCTGAATTTGAAATTTGAAAAATGTTTGGTAAAGTTTTGAACTTGAGAGAGTTTAATAAATTATGTTTATTATGCTTTATTAGGAAATATTAACATTTTAATGACCAGGTTTCCAAATTATTATGACCAGGTTTCCAAATTTCCAAATTATTATGACCAGGTTTCCAAATTATTCAAAATATTTGATTAAAAAGCAATTAAAAAAATTGGTTCAGGAACAAATCGATATTAACTTGTATTATATTATGAGCTTTTAACATATTTTAATATAAAATATAAATTTCGAAATATTATTATATTCAACGTTAATATGTTTTCTGTTATATGTAATATCTGTGGTAATAAAAAAAAAAAATTTTATGTAAATTGATTATGTCTTTATGTTTAGGCTACAAAATTAACGATCAATCTGATTATAACAATGTGTGCCGCAATAGTGCGTGTAGTTCATATTTTGCTACAAAATGGACTTGCTAATGAAATCACCTTAAGTGTTAATAATAATTTGCTATAAAATTAATTTAGTAATATTAAAATATATTTCTAAATAGGATGATTATCTGACTACGTCAATTTTTCTAAGTGACTTAAATTGGTATGAGCAACCGCAAGATATAAAAAAAATGATATTAACACATATGAAAGGATCTGCATGTCCATTCAAAATGAATGCTTATATTTTTGAGCTGAAGTACGAAACATTTGTAAAGGTAACAACAAAATATGTTAATATTAGTTGAAAAATTATTCTTTGTTTTTATTTTTCAGATTATGCAAACTGCATTTAGCTATTACACAATCGTGAAACAGTTGGCACATAAATAGAATATCTCGCACTACAAATTTAAAATTAAACATTTATAATCAAGTGCACTAATAATTGGAAATATAAATTAATAAATGTGTTTTATAGTTGTGTTAGATTCACAGATTTGTTATAATAAATTAATTAATTGCAAAAAAATATATTTTTTTCGAGTTATTTTATGATATTTTAAATTCCTATCTTCTGTTAAGCTAAAAGTTTTAAATTATTTAAATATTTGATTTATTTTTGGCATTTTGTACTAGAATATATAATAATAAACATAATAAGTAATAAAATTGATCTTAATTCTCTTCAGAATTCATATTGTAATTACATTTATACATATAGTATAATAATTTTAAAACAAAATAATTTATATTAGAAAATTTGTTGCACAAAAAGGCAATACATTTAGTTTTTTAATTAACTTCAGAAAATAACTATATAGATTTGATTTCAAGAATTTGCATAACTTTCAAATATCTAATAAGTTGTTTTTCAAATTTTATTAACATAGAAGAGAAAAAGGTAGAGAGCATTCTATATTAATAAAATAGAGTCGAACGCTCCGTCAAAAATATTTACCCAAAATATTAAATGAAATGGCGTTAATCATATTAATATGTTTTATATTTAAAATAACTCAAAAAGTCTTTTATTTAAAAGTTCAATACATAGAAATCATTTAAATAAAAAAGAAAACAACAAAGTACATATAGAAAAGGATTTAAATAATTGTATGGAGCACATTTTCAATTTGATTATCATTGAATCCAAAAAGCCAGGTCGTAATCTCACTCAGCAAATGTGATAATATATACTGCTAATTATAAGAACTTTAAATTAAGTGTAGTCTAAGAATTCTAGAGTTCATATTGAAGATATTGCTTTTTATAATTATCATAATATGTACATAGTTTATAATAATAACTGTGTTTTTTTCAAATGGGTCAGGGTCAAGGTTTGAAAAAAACAATAAGGATCATTTATTCGGGTTTCATAAATTTGAACAGGTGGGTCCGGTCTGTCATAATTTTAATTTTATGTAGATATGATGATTTTTTTTAATCGTATATATGAATAGTTTTAAAAAAGGCTAAAAACATCTTAGCAACATATATTTTTAAATTTTTTCATATTTTTACAGTATTTTTAAAATAATAAATCACTAAAAAAATAACTTTTCTCTAATTTTGTTTGCACCCCCATCTGTTTGTAAATTTCCATATAAAGTCTATTTGGCTCTCGTTTTGCTGATCCAGATAAATATCTGGGTTATGTTGTTGTTGTTTTCTATATAAAAAATTAGACCTTGATCCTGACCCGATTGAAAAAAACACAGCTAATATAAACGATCCAAATCAATCAATCAATCAAATGAAGCAGATATAAAGTTGGCTGGAAAAATGAAAATAAAAAATAATTTATAAACCCCCGACCGACCGCCTAGATAGAATAAAGAAATTTCATGTTGTCTTGGCTCAAGCCAAAATCATGGAGGTATACCTAAAGTTGTAGGTTCTAGCAAAAACTATATATATCAAGTCAGTACACCACAGGGCGGCATTCTGTCACCCCTACTCTGGATACTCGTCGTGAACGACGTCATCTTAGATAAGAAACTAAGTTGGAGATCGCACTTAGAAGAACGAGCATTTAACGCCCATCGGGTTTTCGGCATGTGTAGGGGCGCGATGGGAAAGAAATGGGGCATCCAGCCAGAAATGATCCGCTGGATATACACCCATTCATTAGGCCCATTCTCTCTTATGGTTCTCTCGTCTGATGGAAGGCGATTCAGAAATACTCCAATTCGACGGCAGCTCTGGAAACCATTAGGGCTATACACTTATCCACTTAAAAAAGTTTGCTGCGGGATCCGCGATGAGACTTCACTTAAACCGGGTATGGTCACATACCGGATCAACCGTCCCGCATGAGACTATCCTGGGATTTGTGAAATCCATCGTTCCAAACGTCGAAAAACCCTGTGACTTCCAAAAAGAAACTTTTCTGGTTAGCCACGTTAATACGGTTATCCCTTCTACAGAAGACCGGAATACTGGGGTGGCAACTCCCTGCACACACCAGTTAACGGTCTACACGGAAGGTGCAATAAATGCGTATTTATTGCACCTTTTTTAAATTTTTGTATAAATATATATATACGACATTTAGTTGATTGCCGAGATTTTGAAGTACGAGATTTTCATTTACGATATTTTCGTTTACGAGATTTTATATTACGAGATTGAAATGAAATTTTCTATTTTTTTTACAAGATTACGAGATTATATATATTACAAATTTACGTAGCTATCCCAGCCTACCCTAACCCATTAAATGTACAAATGTGAAATAAAACAATATAAAACAATATTTTGTAAAAATAGTGTAAAGCAGAAATTTGTACTTATCGGCCAATTTCATCAGTTTAATTCATATCAGTTAACAGTTACTGTCTTTAATAATTGACTTAAATAAAATATATCTATAAAAAATGATATTTAATTTCAATGTTTATAATTTTGAAGATTTTATATTACCAGCTCAAAACTATGAAATGTTTAAGTGGATTTACTCTTTAAAATTGCTCGGAGTTGTGGTAACATCGGATCAAAAATAATTAAAAATTACATATTATTCGCGGATTTACCATGATTGGAATCTTAATAACTTCAAATATACTGCAAGTATGATTAACCTTTACAATTATTTTTCGTACCTGGCATTTTAAGCTCTAACGCAAAATTTAGATATTAACATTATTGTATGCGAAATGGATTCTTATTAAGATTGAACAAGTAGCTATCACTATTATTGGTATAATTTCATGGTGGACGATTTCCTTTCAAATCTTGAATTTATGTTACTATATTAAAAGTATTTCTAAAATATATGTAATTATTCTTTAATACCCGGGACACACAGGACCGAAAACTCAGTTTTCGTGTTTTCAAAGTCCAAAAATGGAAATTCATAAGGTTTAGTACAGTTTTCAGGAATAAATTGAAATCACGAAACCTACAAATTTTTAAGGTTTTCACGAAAATATATTTTAGCGCCATCTATTACAAAATAGAAGATATGTATTTTTGAAGTAGGCATAGCTAAGTTTCCATACAAAAGTAGCCATTTTTGTGAAAAATCAAAAAAAAAATCGAAAATTTTTTAAAAAAAAGAAGAAAAATTAAATTTTATTAAATAATTTTTAATATAATTAAATCAAAATTTGACATTAAAAACAAATAATTACTATTTTTAATTTTTTTGGTTTTTACGTAGAGTTGTTTAAACAAATAATTTTCATAATTTGACATTCGAAAACGAAATCGCGCTCCATTTTTGGTGTGTCACTATAAAAGTTTTTAGATCTAGTTTTCGCGAAAACTTAGGTTTTCAATTCTGGTGTGTATTAGTTATATTAGTTATATTATATACATATTTTGTAGGATATTGTTATATAATAATAAGTATCGAAGGATATTTACGACCAGCACTTCAAACTGCAACAAAAATTGAAATGAATTTCATTGGAAAATATTACAAGTATCTCAAAATTATGTTAAATGTTTTCTTTATTTTGATATAGAAACACATGCGCTTCTTCAGCAATTCTTCTGGCTAAAATACTCCGATAATTTAATATAATTGGCTTCCGTTGATTAAGTGATAATGCCGAATTATTTAGTCGTCCATAAATTCTTAGCAGACCATTTCTGTCTAGCCAAGGTGTTAACCACCAAAGTCGACTATTTCTTGAAACATTCTGATGTTTGAAAACAGCTTGATATTCAGAAGGAAATGATTCCTTCTGAGCCACCTTTAACCAGTAGTTTGAAGCATTATTTATTTCTAATATAGTCAAACGAGGAATTTCAATTTTCCTACCATTTATATCAATTACAATGTTGCTCCTCATGAAAGATGATTGCTGGTTCTCATAAATTTGAAACAATTGGAATGGGTTAGGTTTGCGTTTTCCAATTGACCCATAACAACTTCGGCAAAACCGAATAATATAAGCAGTAATACGACAAGCTGCTCTGTAAGATGATATTTTGGATATTAATTCTATCTCCTTATTATTACTCGTTGCAGTAAGCAATAACACGTTATCGCCTTTAACAGCAGGTTCACCACATTCACTTACAATTTGCTCATTTATCTTTTTATCTAATCCCTTAAAATTCCATACTGGCCAGTCTTCATAGCATTCTCTTAATATGGCTGGACCTCTCCACCATAACTCGTTGTTTAATAGATGGCCTGTTCTAATCCCGCGCGATATTAAATCAGCTGGGTTATGTTCAGACCTTATATGACGAAGTTGCTCAACCTTCACCGATTTTAAGATTCTGTTCACTCGATTAGCTACAAAAACCTTTAGTGGTTTTCTCAACAAATGCAATACAATTTCCGGATCAGCCCACACAAAAATTGGTGCGGCTTCAAAAGGTGGCATTTCCATAATCTTTGTTATAAATTTACAAGTCAATTCTACTGCACACAATTCTAATCGTGGAATCGTAACAATCTTAATCAGTGTTACCCTGCTTCTGGAACATAAAAACTTAGCACTGTAAGCTCTATCATGCTTTATTCGGACATAAACAGCAACTCCATATGCTTTCTTTGATGCATCCGCAAATAAATGAATTTTACATTTTTGGTTCAATGATGTGCCCAACCATCTTGGGACTCGTATTTGTTCAATTAATTTCAATTCATCATAAAATTCCTTCCATTCTTTTTGAATATTTTCCGATAACGGGTCATCCCAATCGTTACCACTTCGCCATAATTGGCGAAGTGGTAACGATTGGGATGTGATAATGATAACCCATATGTTGCTACTATCAACCAATAATCCAGTATAGGTTCACCTTTATTTTTCCTCCATAATATTCTCTGAAGATCCCAATGTTTAGGCTGAATTTCCACTTGACGAAACATTTTATAAATATCAGCTGTAAGTGCAATACGACCTGTCCGAAATTTTCATATAATGTCTAGTAAGTCCTTCTGAAGACGTGGACCTACATACTGGATATCGTTTAAGGATTTACCATTTGATGATCTCATTGAACCATCAAATACAACTCTAAATTTCCGCTCAATTGCGACTGCATGGTGTGAAACAGAATAATGCATCTTCCCAGCTGTTAGCGGTTCAGCTCTCTGCATATGACCCAATGATTCATACTCATCCATAAATTCCACATATTTTTCTTTAATTTCTGGATGCTTCTTGAATCTATTTTCAAGACAAAAGAACCGTCGCAATGCCATAGCTCTTGATTCTCCTAAATCAGCATCAGGAATCAATGGTAATACAACACTATATCTTCCAATGTTTTTCCACAACAGTACTCTTGAAGTTTTCTTCACAATATTGCTCCTCTACAGATAATGGAGATTGTTCATCTGTTTCATCTATCTCCCATAACCTTTGTATCAAGAATTTAAGCTCAGCATTTTTAGTGGCGATACCAACTAATTGGTTATTGTTCTCTTCAATTAGCGTACTTTCGCCAAACACAATCCAACCAAAGGAGGTATTCTGAGCTAATAAGCCAGAGTTAATGAACTCTATTCCTTCTTGCATATGTCTTGCTAATATCCCGACGCCGAACAGTGCATCAATACAACCAGGCTCATAATATCTCGGATCTGCCAATTCGTTTTCGGGGACACAACCTTCTGTCTCACATTTAATAATTTGGTTTGGTTGATCTTCAATAGCCTTCAACAATACTACAAATTTAGCCTTGGCGATACATCGATTTATAGTCCGGTGGTAAATTTCAATTTCAACTTCACCTTTTATCGCTGCCGAAGCGCCATTTATTCCCTTGACATTAGCTCTGGCGGTAGTTCTCATCAATTTTAAATTTTTGACAATGTTATTATTTAATAAAATTAACTGAGCTCCAGTATCACAAATTGCTCTAAATGGACACGAGAGTTCATTTCCCACTCTGGTCCTAAACAGAGCCGTTGCCAATAGAGTGATGGATCTCGTTTGTACTATTTGACAGGTGAATTGAATCTTGGGTTCCGAGGCATTCCATTGATTAAATTGTTATTGGTTTTCACCTGATTGCTCTTTAATCAAAGTAGACCGTGAGCGGTCAAACGTGGTCTTAGGACACATCCGGAAATGATGCTTTAGTGCGGATGATTCTGGACAATTACTACAATTCGCCTTGGAACATTCTCTAGCTATATGACCACGTTTCATACAACAATGACATAATCCATTTTTTGAAATAATTCCGCGACGATCGTAAAGTCCTAACTTTCTGAACTCGCTGCACTCCGGAAGCTCGTGTCTCTCATTACATCTTGGCATGGCACAACCCTTACTCTCAGTTAATCTGGATATCGACCTTGAATTATTGTTATTATAATAATTACTATTGTTTTTATTGACTGAAGGGTTCCTGAAGGAATACTGCCGATTATACGATCGATCTGACTTATCATAAGGTTTAAACCGATTACTACTTCGCGCTTGAGGAGGTTTGAGGGAACGCATGCCCTTAGCCTTTACATCCAGAAACTGCTTAAATTCTTTCAACGTTGGTAGCCTCTTACAACCCTCACGATTACGGTGGTGTTCCAAGAATCTAATACAGTTCTTAGCAACCGCTGTTTTGTAATATGTATCCAAATCTGCTCTCCCAACTTTTCTTGTGAGGCAATGGATTCAAGCCGACGCGTACAACTATTTAAGGTATCCAATACTAGACGCAATGATTCGTGACTCGCACGAGCTGGTTTTTTGACCGCAAAGATTCGTCCTATAATGCCATGAATAACATGATAATCATCATCGTATCCATTCATCAACACTTCCCATGCTCCTTTATAGCTGTCACGGGTCGATTGCCACGGACCTAATGTGTGAGCAGCCTTATCGATGCATGCATTCTGTAAATATAACAGTTTTGTGACAGGATCTAAATCCTTTTCATGCACTTACGCCAAGAACAGATCCCGGAAAGCTGGTCAATCAGCTGCGTTACCATTAAATTTGCCTACTTGTGGTTCTCTTGCAGTTTCCACTCTAATAACAGGGGGCATCCTGTCCTATGATTCAATCATCGTAGACGAAAATTGACTTCTCTCATTACTGCCCAGCGCGCTTAATTTCCCATCAATGTGGCTCAATGCTTGCATATAGCGGTCTTCAAGGTCAATATACAATTGAGTCGAGGTCTATTTTCTCAATATGCTCAAAATGGTGCTGGATCCGCTCACGTCTAACACGTATCTCTGAAATATTCAAAGCAGCAAATACTTCAGGGTCTTGAATTTCAATGAAGAATCTTTCCAGCATATTAATCCGCTCTTCTCGAAGCTGGTATAACCTTTCTCTCTCCTCATCTCTTTCTAACAATCTCTTCTCATTATCCATTTCTTGCTGAGTAATTTTTTACATTAAAATACAAGCTCATAAAATGAATTAATAAATTTATCAACAAAATAAATAATAATTCATTCCTCATTCATACTATAATCAATATCAACATATTCGTATCATAACTGAAAATAATCTGTAAACTCTACAATACTCACATTAGAGATAAAACAACCCCGCTATTTTCAGAAATAAACAACATTATTAATATCATAACTATCCTTTTTACTACCATAAGTAAATCATCTACCTATCCAAAATAAAACAACCTCATTTCATATCATAGCAATTATTTTATTATATTGTTCTTTAACATTGATTCTAAAGCACCATTGTGCATGTAATCATTTAATTAATACTGACATCTCTATTACATTTATATATTTTTTACTTATACAAAATTATAACATTTTCTACAACATTACAACATATTTTAAAGCAACCCAACATTGTTAATAGTGTTGAGTATTACATTTGTTAGACAACTCTAATCTCAATACAATTTTTTCCCAGTAGAACCTTCGCTCACACTCCAACCCTTTCCGTAGTACAACAAATTCCGCCTGCCACAACTAACGCTGTTGATTCTTAGGATTTTTAGGACACAGTATGCTGTTGTGACGGGTTCCACAACGATGACACGTACCCTTGTCCTGGCAGGTAAAGGAGGAATGTCCCCTCAGCAAACAATTTAAACAAACCCCATCCTCAAAGCTCGGTACCACGGTTGCTGCAGGCTGGCCTGTAACATTCGCGGACATCGGTACATACGATGGTCTTCTCCGCATACGCAACAACAACCCCCGTTGTCCGGATGTACATAATACTCAGATGAACCTATAATTTTGTCGTCATACTTCGGAATGTCCAACGGCTCACCAAATCGCATCATTGGAGGATACGCTACCGTTGCCACTAGATCCTGAAATGCTGTCTGCGGTCCTTGCGTATATGGTAGGATACGGTATCTACCCTGCGACTCCTGGAACGACATGCTCTGGTGGTAGATGCCCTTTCCTCCGGACACGAAGCTCTCCGACTACACTCTTCTAATCGTGATCGTAAATCTCTTACGGCCTCCATACAACCTTTCCCTTCTACAACTGCCTTGCTCTTCCTTGGTTGGTTAACTTCCTTCAGGGCACTAGCCGCAGCAACTACTGCAGATCATGTTAATTGCTCCGGCTTGTTGCTGAACGTCTTCATCCTGCAAAATACAACTATTCTCTTTACATTGATCGTACAACTACCCTCTATCTTTTCAGCTGCTCTTAGAGTCCTATTATACTCCCTCATCATCGGCTGTGTGGACTCATTTACGCCTATATCGGATTCCAAATCAGAAATGGCGATTTGTGCAGATACAGCCCGCTCGACATTCTGGATCTCCTTCCTCACACAACGGATCTCTGGAAAAGTCTACTGACGCCCAGAGTCTGTACATCTTTTGATGAGCTCAGTCAGCTGCTCGGTTCTGGCCTTTACATATCCTGTTACAAATTCGCTCGAAATCTGTAGAAAGAAAGAAAATTATTACCACTGCTCTCTACAACAATAATACTACTAAATGGTACAACTTAACACTGTTATCTGCTCTTCTATAATTTACTCCTCGATTATATTTTCATGTCTCCTTAATTACTTAACCAACACATTTAAATCAACAAATTCATAACCGCTAATATTATGTTAACCCCTATCATTCATTCCATATAATATTGTGTCATATAAATAATTCTCTATTTCCCAAATTAATTCCAATATTTCCTTCATTATAAATCTGAATTACTACTCATCTATTACAACCTTTCTGTTACAAAACCTCTGTTAATTTTATTTATTTGTTTCTATGATATAACCCATAATGTAACTCATTAGTTACAATCGATATTCTGACTCATTAGTCACAATCCATATTGCGACTCATTAGTCACAATCCATATTGCGACTCATTAGTCACAATCCATATTGCGACTCATTAGTCACAATCCATATTGTAATCCATCAATTACAATGTTACAACTCCTCAATTGATACAACATACAACACCTCAATTAATAATCTTTTATTTGGGTTTTTGATATAAAACCATAATGTAACTCATTAGTTACCAATCATATTGCAACTCATTAGTCACAATCCATATTGTAATTCATTAATCACAATCCATATTGCAATCCATTAGCGACAATGTTAATACAACACCTCTACTATTAATACAACATACAACACATCAATTAATAGCATTGACCACTATTCTCATATTTCAGCATGATGCATTTCTTGCCTTGATTTTCAAGTGTAAGTCGCGCATCCACATACCATATACCAATATTGTCTTATTTCATCATTAAAACTCAACTAGTATCCATTATATATATAATAGATAAATGACAATCTTCAAATTACCGAAGGCTGTAACTGACTTCCATCAATTACTGGAAATGCTCACAATTAGCTTTACGCATTCTGCAACCTATTCCATGAATAGTTAGCAATGTATACTACTAAAAGGAGAATTAACATCATTTCTCATTTACATGACACTCCACCTTGTCAGGATATCCGAGTTGAGTGATCTAGAATTGTTGATTACCTTGCCTAATCAACAATTCATTTAGAATTTCTGACAAATTAATAAGATCTACATTTCTCTTAATTGCTTTTACTACTATTCCCGAAATACATCTAACATCCATTATTAACAATTATTATAAAATTCACAATCTACTCCAATTAATTGCATTTAAATTAAATTTATTTCTACATTTTTCAACTAATCCAATTCCTTCCGAATTCAATAAGAAAACTTTTGTTCCGATCTCATATTAACCTTTTTTTTTACAAGTTCGATATTTTGCTACAACTACAAATTGCTCTATCAAACTTATTTAATCAAAAATATTATTCTACCTTTGTAGCAAACCAATATATATTTTTTCAATATCAAAATTCCCCCTATCAAATTTAAATTATAATAATTCACACCATATCAATTATCACTATCATTTCAAAAATCAATAAAATCATTCATTATTTTTTGCATATTTTCATGCATCATATTTATATTATTATCAACATCTTGACTCACCGTGTTACTTTCCGGATGATTCAAAATGCTCAAGATGATCCCTGGCAGTACAACAATCTCTCAACAACAATAGTACAATAATATTACAAAAATAGTCTCAACAATAATAGTTTTTTATCTTTTAATCAGCTACAACTTCACTCTCACTTATTTATTAGACTGAATTCTATATATTTTTTTTAATTTCACAACCTTTTCTCTTATTTATTGTTTATTTTTAATTTCACAACTTTTTCTCTTCTAAATTGTTTTAACTCAAAATTGTTTTTTTTTCACTAAAAATAATCCACAAAAATCTAAATATCCTGGGCTTAATCCCGGGTTTCGGCACCAATGTTAGCTACACTAAACGACACTAATCAATTTATCCCAATAAAACACTTTATTTTCACCTTATTTAATAATTTTTATTTATATTCATTTAACAATCAAAATGGACATCTAATCCTCTAATTATCATAAACATGAATAAATATCAACAAAAACTACTTCCTCCTTGCCCAAATTCTACTTCCGGCATTTTGCCTTGTCAACATTCTATTTCCGGCATTTTTCCCTGTCAACATCTGTAATTAGTATACCGCATGAAGGGACGTCGCGTCCACTGGGCAGTCAACAATCTGCAGGGTAATTACAAATCTGGTCAGCAGCTGACCAGATTTGTAATTACATCAGCTGACAGTTCATATTATTTACGTTGGCCGTAACAATATTTGTTAGAATATTATTGTTTATTTTTATTTTTCAGATTATGAAAACTGCATTTAGCTATTACACAGTCGTTAAACAGCTGGCAGATAAATAGAATAACTGCTAATACAATATGAAAATTAAACTTTTATAATCACGTGATATAATAATATAATTGTAAATATCAATTAATAAATTGTTGGATTCACAGATTTGTTATAATAAATTAATTAGTTGCAAAAAAAAGAAATTTTTTTATGTTATTTTTTGATAACTTCAAGTCCCTATCTTCTGTTAAGCTAAAAGTTTTAAATTATTTAAATATTTGATTTATTGTTGGATTTTGTACCTAGGTTAAGATTTAACTTGTATATCATTTAATTGAAAGCTAGAATATATATTGCTAATTATAAGAACTTTAAATTATATGTAGTCTAGAAATTTTAGAGTTTATATTGGAGATAATGCTTTTCATAATTAAATGTAGCTACGATCCAAATCAAATGAAAAAGATATCAAGGTGGCCGGAGAAATGAAAATAAAAAATAATTTATCGACTCGACCCGCCTAGATATAATATAGAAATTTCATATTGTCTTGGCTCAAACCATAATCATAGAGGTACATATACCTAAAGTTCTAGATTCCAGTCAATCAAACTTAATATTGTTTTTTATTTAAGAAAAATGCCATTATGAAAGAATATTTGAGATTTGTTTTATATTTTTAAGTGATGCCTATAAATTGTCAAAAAGTTATAATACAGGACAGCTTTTAAGTATATTTTATTGATATAAATGTTTATTTTAGTTTCCGTATGTTTGCAAAAACTTCTACTTCTCTTACGATATATAACTAATATTTTATATTCGGTAGAAAATAATTTCCTCCATCTCTTTACATACTCTTACATCACGAAAATTGCCAATACTTCAACATTTAACCAATAGCATTACTTTCCGCAAAAGTTGCCATAGAAGTCTTCTTCGTAAACGAGTAAGTTCCGCAAAAGTTGCCATAGAAGTCTTCTTCGTAACGATACAAATTATATAAAATTTACTTCATTGCTGCATATAATATCCTTAACAGCATTTTCTTGATTTTCTTAGTGATAGCAGCCTCAAATGTGTAAATAATCGTAGGCCGTACGTCCTCTTCCATTATCGTACTGGTCCTTCAAAAATCCAAAAATTACATTTTAATTCTCCTGTATAATTTTTGAAACCACATCCTATGTATATTTTTCAAAAGCAATATTGAGTAAGCATTTTTCAAATACATTTATTTTACTGCGACAATAAATAATTTAAAATATGTTTCCTCAGTCTTAAGAGCCAATCATAGTAGGCATATGCAAGCTTATGCAAAGTGTCAAAACAGAACGAATGCATAGTTATCCTTCGTTATGCACTGCCATATTGGTTCCCAACCATAATAGGAATACGGAAACTTATGGCGTCGTAATTATTTTTTTTGACAATTTTTGTAAATAAATACAGAAATCTCAAAGTCAAAATGAAATTAAATAAAAAACAAACTATTTTTTATATGTTTGTCAGATTTCCGTACGAAACTACGAAACTGATCGTAGTTAAATACGGAAATTTGACAATCAAAAGTTAACGAAACAGAGAGCCAGAGTTAACGTATGTTTGCATATGCCCATTATGGTTAGAAAATACGATTTATATGTAATCGTACCATGCATAGAGTTTGCATCAGCCAACGTATGCCCCGAAGATGTTCGCACATATTGATTTAATATTACTATTTTTTATTCATAATTATAAGATAATACATATTATGTACTTACATACGTCATTAATTGGTTCAAAATATTTTATTTTTTAATGAAAAAATAACAAAATATTTCAAGGTCTAAATGAAATCCTAATTCAGCAGGTGTAAATATATTTTACATTCACATAATCAAAGTTTGTTGAGAGAATATGAAATAAAATATTGTTTTAAATATTTATATATATGAATTTTGCAATAAGAAAGAAATATAAAATTAAGTAATACTTTCGTAAAACTTATTTCTTCGATACAATTTTTGATATCAAAGAGAATTTAGAATGAATTAATGAACCTATTAATTCACTTATTTATTTTAAACTTTCAAGGTAGCCTACTCTATCCCATTACGTGTACAAATGGGAAATAAAACAATATTTTGTACTAATAGTGTAAACCGAAACTTTGTACTTAACGGCCAATTTCATCAGTTTAATTCATATCAGTTATCAGTTAACACTGTCTTTAACAATTGACTTAAATAAAATATTTCTACAAGAGATGAAAATTAATTTTAATGTTTATAATTTTCAAGATTTTATATTCCCAGATCAAAACTATGACATGTTTAAATGGATTATTTGCTCTTTCAAATTTCTCGGAGTTCTGGTAACATCAGATCAAAAATATAAAAAATTACATATTATTCGCGGATTTACCATGATTGGAATCTTAATAATTTCAAATATCATGCAAGTATGAATAACCTTTACAATTAATTTCTTCCATTTTAATCTCTAACACAAAATTTAGATATTAACATTATTGTATGCGAAAGGGATTCTTATTATTAAGATTGAACAAGTAGCTATCACTATTATTGGTATAATTTCATGGTGGACGATTTCATTTCAAATCTTGAATTTATGTTACTATATTAAAAGTATTTCTAAAATATATGTAATTATTCTTTAAGTAATAATTATACACATATTTTGTAGGATATCGTAATTTAATAATAAGTATCGAAGGATATTTACGACCAGCACTTCAAAATGCAACAAAAATTGAAATGAATTTCATTGGAAAATATTACAAGTATCTCAAAATTATGTTAAATGTTTTCTTTATTTTCGGATGGATGATAGTTTCACTAACAATTATTGAAATACTAATCACATATTGGAATATGAAAATATTTTCTGTTGAAAACGTATGATTAAATAAATATATATTAAAATATTTTCATTACGTAATATTTAAATACAAATAATTTGGTTTGTTTTTCAGATTTTCTTATATGAAAATTCTCCATTTTTATTAGGTTTAATTCCTTTAAGAAATCTAACTTCAAATTTTTTTGTAGCTTATATATTACCAATTGTATCAACAGTTGTACTTGCGACATTTTATATAGCTTGGAAAAGTTTTATATATGTTTTATTGGGTTTTGGACTATTTCGGAAAAACCTTTTGAATTTGAAATTTGAAAAATGTTTGGTAAAGTTTTGAACTTGAAAGATTTTAATAAATTATGTTTATTATGTTTTATTAGGAAATATTGAAGTATAAACATCGGGCTATGACCAGGTTTCCAAATTATTCAAAATATTTGATTAAAAAGCAATTAAAAGAATTGGTTCAGGAACAAATCGATATTAAATTGTATATTTTTAGCTTTTAACATATTTTAATATAAAAGAGAATTTTTCAGGTATTTGAAGGAAGTGGAATCTTTGTTTTCTTATCAATTCTTTTTCGAAATATTATTATATTCAACGTTAATATGTTTTATGTTATATGTGATATCTGTGGTAATGGAAAAAAAATATTACATTTGTATATAAATTGATTGTGTCTTTATATTTAGGCTACAAAATTAACGATCAATCTGATTATAACAATGTGTGCCGCAACAATGAGTGTAGTTCATATTTTGCTACAAAATGGACTTGCTAATGAAATCACCCTAAGTGTAAATCTTAATTTGCTATTAAATTAATTTAGTAATATTAAAATATATTTCTACATAGGATGATTATCTGACTACGGCAATTTATCTAAGTGACTTAAATTGGTATGAGCAACCGCAAGATATAAAAAAAATGATATTAACAATTATGAAAGGATCTGCATGTCCAATCAAAATGAATGCTTATATTTTTGAGCTGAAGTACGAAACATTCGTAAAGGTAACAACAAAATATGATAATATTTGTTAAAAAATTATTCGGTGTTTTTATTTTTCAGATTATGAAAACTGCATTTAGCTATTACACAATCGTGAAACAATTGGCACATAAATAGAATATCTCTCACTACAAATTAAAAATGAAACTTTTATGATCAAGTGCACTAATAATATAATTATATCAATTAATAAATGTGTTTTATAGTTGTGTTAGATTCACAGATTTGTTATAATAAATTAATTAATTGCAAAAAAATATATTTTTTTCGAGTTATTTTATGATATTTTAAAGTCCCTATCTTCTGTTAAGCTAAAAGTTTTAAACTATTTAAATATTTGATTTATTTTTGGCATTTTGTACTAGAATATCTAATAATAATAATAATAAGTAATAAAATTGATCTTAATCCTCTTCAGAATTCATATTGTAATTACATTTATGCTTACAATATAGCCAACTTATATTTACAAGTTGGCTATAAAAATGACAATAAAAAGTAATTTATCAACCCCACCGACCGCCTAGATACAATAATGAAATTTCATGTTGTCTTGGCTCAAGCCAAAATCATGGAGGTTTACCTATAGTTGAAGGTTCTAGCAAAAACTATACATATCAAGTCAAACTATCACGAATAATGAAATTGTCATGTTTAGAAATTAAGATGGGATACCCAATTTTTATTTTTTCTCAAATTGAGCAAAAGTTTTTGTCACAGAGGAAAGAAAACTAAAAATTTGGAAAATATAATATAGTATATGTAATATATGTAAATGAACAAATATAATTACAAAAATGGAAAAGGGCGTTCTTATTAGCCTTTTTTGTTACTATGTTTTGGATTTTAGAATTATTAATTTGTGCTTCTGTATTTTCATTTTCCGCGGATATATTTTAGTGGTTTGTTCCGATTTAAGCGGAATTATTTAAATTTCTGTCGAGTCGACAAAAATATTTATGATGTTTATTTTAATACGGAAAATTGTTTTTCATGTATGTAAATAGTAATGGTTTTGAAAAAACATTTGATATTTTTTGAAGTAAAAATATTCGCCAAGTGCATTTTATTTTATTTTCTGATTTTCTAATAAATAATTCAGGGCATGAATCATAACAGACGATTGCGACAGTCGTGTATCTTTAAATATGCGATTTAAGATCATAGGAGACGACAATCGTCACATGTTGTCAAAATTATAATGTCGTATCGTGTAAAAAACTTTTATACCATTTAGTTTAGTATCATATGAAACGATATCGCAAAGTGTGTATCGTTTTATCTATCAAATTTACACGATATTGTCTAAGCAATCGTGTAAATATAAAAAAGTAGTTTTATTATAATGTTTGAAAATTATTTTAGAAAATTATAAAATAAAAAAGTTACTATGATCTAAAATTAAAAATTTTTCAATAAAAAGTGACAGCCACTCATTTCATATGCTTAGGTTGTCAATAAATTTAATATATTATTATACCAAATTTAAATTTATACCATAAAAAACGATAGAATTACAATCGCCACATATGATCTTAAAAAAAAATTACGACTATCGTCTGTCGTAATTTTTCACGACAATTTAATCAATCGTGTCGTGTTCTTATGATTCATACCCAGCATTAAACCAAATAATTAAAATTTAAATAAACTTAATTATTTCACAAACCTAATTATCTTACCTCATTTCATAAATTTCATTCATATTGATAATAATTAAAAATATAAATAAAAAAAAGTTTTTTATAAATACTTTCCTTAAAGAAATATTCAACTAAAAAGTAATAAACAAGCAAATAATACCACATAAATGTACTTTCCCGTTGAGTTTGAGCCACTGTCAGCCATAGTAAGTAAGTAGACCTCCTTATAAATGGCATTAATTCTGATAAGGTCTACTTTCCCTTACTATTTTTGACAGTGGCTCAAACTCAACGGGAAAGTACATTGATGTGGTATTATTTGTTTGTTTATTACTTTTTGGTTGAATATTTCTTTAAGGGAAAGTATTTTTAAAAAACTTTTTTTTATTTTACACTTTTTAGTCGGTCAAATATTTATTCATTTGACCGACTAAAAATATTTAAATACTTTGACAACTTGGGAATGATTTGCTTGAGCTCCTCATGGCCCACGATTTGGAATTCCACATGTGGCCGATGTTTTGGGCCTTCCAAAGCCCCACATGCTTTTTTGTATAATTGGCTCCACATGACCCAGGGTACTGCTCGAACTACTCTTCAAGACCTTTCATTTGATGCCCAACATGATTTTTTTATGATGGGCCCTCACATGAGACAGGTTTTGGGCCCTAACATGAATTCCGAAGCCCAACGGACTGCGCAACGAGATGTATTCTTCAATACCTTTTATTTGATACCTCTCATGTCTTTTTGCATTATGGGAATACCCAGAGTACCTCTCGGAGTACTCAACAAGATGTCCTCTTCAAGACTTTTCATTCGATACCCCACATGATTTTTTGTATTATGGAGCCCCACATTGCCCCGATTTGAGCCCGACATGACCCACGGTGCCCCCGGACTACAGTCCAATGAGATGTACTCGTCAAGACCTTTCATTTGATACCCCACATGGTTTTTTTGGTACAGTCCAAAATTAAACGGCCTCCGAGCTCCCTTCCCCCTCCTCAAAAAGGCCCCTGGTACTTTATATGGTACCAAGCATTTGATGACACGAGCTCAACTTCTAAATTTGAGCTCAATCGGTCAAGCCGTTTAAGAGTTATGGCCAGGTGAGGAGATATAATTATACACATTATACCTATATACTGGAAGTGTGAATTCATAAAAGGGAAAGTAAAAATACATGTGCGTCTCGGAACACACGGATGAAGTAAAACTTTAAAAGAGGTATGTGATATTTTCAATGATGTTTAATATTAAATGGTGTTTAGTAATATAAAATAAAACAAACTTGGAAAATATAAAAAATAAAATGAATTAATATACCCTCAAATTTGACAAAAACCGCCAGTGACAAAGGATTGTAACAGAAAATTTTCACCAAATTATAAAAGAGAATTACCTGAAACACATTTAAATAAAAATAAGTTTTTCAAATATAATTTCCCTTAATGTAATATTCAACTAAAAAGTAATAAACAAGCAAATAATACCACATCAAGAAAATTTCCTGTGGATCATGAGTAACAAATCTACGGTGCTTTAAATACCCAGATTAGGAGCGTCGTTGCTTTTAAATGCAACTTCACATTGAGAATAGAAGAATTGATTTCCTGTAGTTAAATAAAAAATCTGGAATTTTTTTTAATTAAAAATAAAAAAAATAAATATTTTTACTTTTTTGGTTGAAAATGTATATTATAAAAATAATTAATACAAAAAATCAGGATTTAAATTTTACTTTTTTCTAGGACTTTATTTTTATGAATAACACTAATATTCCTAATTTTACGGACTACTTCGTATAATATATATTTTTTTCACTTCACATTAATTTTTGGCGTATTAAATATTTTTAATTTTACTTATCGTAGATTAATAAAATCACGTCTAATTGTTAGAATAAAATTAAAATTGTTCCTATATAAATAACTACTCACAAAAAAAAAATATTTTATTACTCTTCTACATAAACTGTTTTTTTGTGAATGTATTGGTGAAAAAGCGGTTCAGAAGCGGTACGTTTCGGGTTCGCCAAAAACGAATTCGTTTCTTTTCTTAAAGGGTCCGTTGGTTTGAAAGGGAACGGTGGAGGACAATCTAGTCCGTTTCGCTCTGTACTCTGTAGTTTCTACACTTTCAGTTGCGATGAAAAACAATATTTTTGGTGTAAATTTTTGCAATTGATGAATGTTTAAAAAATTTCCAGAATATTTTAACTGCAAACTAATCGGGAATTGAAGAATTAAGGAATTACATTATTAATATTGAAGAATATTCATATATTTATTATCTATAGCCTGCCATTGTCACAATGATGAAATAATTCTCTGACACCAATTTGAGCAGTAATTGTCCTTGAACGTTAATTTCCATTGAACTTATTTTGTAATTTAAATTTATAAATTATATAATACAATATATTCGTATTATAAATTATTCAATCATGTCAATTAATTTCCATCCGTCGCGAATACATAATGGCTGTATAATTAATACAACTACTTGTAATAAAGTTACATGATTGACATGAAAATAACTTATTTTTCAACAAAATAAATAAAAAAAACATTACTAATATTATAGTGATGAACCTAATTTTATATTCTCTTTTGCATAATGAAAATTCTGTCAATTTTTATCTTAAAGGTGATTAAAAATAAAAAATTAATAAGTTTTATAAGTAAAAATATAGCAATTATTTTTATGTCCTTAGTTTATAAAATTATATAAAAATATCGATAAATTTCATTTGATTGACAAGAAAATTGAAAATTTTAATAATTTTTTATAATTTTTTTGAGAAATTTGATATATTTTTCGACAGGTAATTTAGATTTTGTTTATGTATAAATAAAATTAATTTGAAAGAAAATTTTAAGAAAATTTAATTTAAAATTGGTGAAAAATAAAATAAAACTGGTAATTTGCTACCAATGCAGCGATGCCAAGCAAGGGTTTTATGTTGTTGTTAATTAATTATTACTATATAAAAATAAAATACTACTTCTTAACCTTCTCAAGTTGCACGTTTTCCTGAGTCTCGCACAACAGTACGAAATCGATACTCTTTCGTCCGTCTAGTATAGATTTTTTCGTATTACGAATGAGTTTCGCTCATTTAATATAAATAAAAAAAAATATATTTTTAATTTGTTCGTTTTATTAAAACAAAAAATGAATTTTGGGTATAATTTTTGACAGTAACGCATACATATACAGAATATTTTATGGTGCACCAACTAACGAATAAAATAAATGTTTTCAGCGATAATCTCCATACAATTTCGTTTAAAGCGGAAACCGCAATGTCGCGGCAAATGGAGGCGTCGCTTTTGACATTTTGAAGCTTTAAGTCAAAAGCGACGCATTGAAGCTTTGGCAAACCACAATAACGCGTTGAAAAAAATGAAAAGTATATAAAGTTTCGATTTGGTGTTATATAAACATTCATTTTCAAAAACTTTTTTTATTAATTTTTCTTCAAAACTCATTTTAAAAATTTTAAATTTTTATATCAAAAGAACAAAACAAAAGGTAAATATGTCAAAATTTTAGTTATAACGCGTGTCTAAAGCGGCAAAAGTAGAAAGTAGGTCTACTTACGCGTCGCAGCAAATTTGCCGCATCAACGCGACGCTATATTGTGGGCCATTACATATATCACCCCTTTAAGAAAATAAACGAATTCGCTTTTGGCGAACCCAAAACGTACCGCTTCTGAACCGCCTTTTCACGAATACATTCACAAAAAAAACAGTTTAGAAGAGTAATAAAATATTTTTTTTTTGTGAGTATAGTCATTTATATACGCACAATTATAATTTCATTCTAACAATTAGACGTGATTTTATTAATTTATGATAAGTAAAATTAAAAGTATTTAATACGCCAAAAATTAATTTAATGTGAAAGTGAAAAAAATATATATTATACGAAGTAGTCCGTAAAATTAGGAATATTAGTGTTATTCATAAAAATATTAATATTAAAGTCCAAGAAAAAAGTAGAATTTAAATCCTGATTTTTTGTATTAATTATTTTTTTAATATACATTTTCAACCAAAAAATTAAAAATATTTGTTTTTTTTTATTTTTAATTAAAAAAAATTCCAGTTTTTTTAATTATATGGATAAAATCAGTACATAAACGAACCGTATTAGTGATTCGCTAGAGAACCGCCTTGGCGATTCGCCAGCGAACCGCTTAAATGTAGTCTAGGCGGCGTACTAATACATACACACAACTTCGTTTTTTTTTTCTAATTTTCTTATTCCAACATTTACGTTTACGGTCCGCCGGCGAATTGCCAAAGCGGTTCGCCGGCGAAGTCTTGTATGAAGAAATGACTTCGCCAGCGGTTCGTTTACGGTTCGCTTTTCTTAAAGGGACTGTTCATTCTACTTTTGAAGCGTTGCTGTCAAAAGCGACGCGTCCATTTTCCCGAACATTGCGGTTTCGGCTTAACGTTTCGATCTTCTTTCGTTGTTAAATCGTTTCTTAGTCTCGCCTAGACAACGAAAACAACTTGGGTTCTTACATAATTCAGTGCACATTCAACATGGTAATGTCAGCCCCAACTAACATTTCTTTGAGAGATAGTGCCAGATTTTATGATTTCACCACAAATGGATGATAATAGCGTGAATATCTCTAAAATAATCACTCGATGGTGATTTTATGACGTCGGAAGGTGATCTTCAAAAGTGTTTGTAACCGTCAAGTGGGAGTCACTGCTAAGTCTTTTTGATTAGTTAGAAGCACGATGATGCCACTAACTAAGTAGTGTCCAAAAACTTACTCTATAAAGTGATTTTTACTCGTGAAAAACACGATGTAATCACTTTCGAATTCTCACTATGTAGTTTTAGCCCTTCATAGTTATTTCCATGAGTGACAAACAGGTTATTTTAACTAATTTTTGGTACTATCAATTCACTTAATAAGAGTGATTTTTTGTAGTGCTGTCAACGAGATATTTTCTCAATTTTGCACTTTAAAGTTATATTCACTAATTTACTTTTGATATATGTCACTTTGTCAAGATTTGTTGGTTGAATATAAAGTTGTTTTTAATCTTAGATTGAGTTTTTAATAAAATTAAGTAATGAGTTCAAGGAAAATTTTTAAAAAAGATAAGCCATTCCATCATTGTTCCACATTTTATCGGAAAGTTAAACGCAGATTGGATAATATAAACAGAAATGGAGGGAAACAAGGAATTATAGATACTGCTATATCACAAGAACAAATTTTGATTTGTGGATCCATAAGTAAGTACCTAACAAAATACTTTACTTGAGTTTAGCAATAAATGATGAATATGAAGTTCCCATAAATTACCTCAACTTCTTTATCTTTACAAATAGATAAAAACGAAAATAATGAAAATGTAGAGAAGGAATTTCTGAACCCAGAATGTATTTATGACGGAAGTGAATCAACTCAACTTTTTGGTAATAATGTTAATGTGGAAAATGAAGCAGATGGTTAATATTGCTAAATTATACTTTCTGAAATAAAAACTTTAAAGAACTATTTGTAGATATAGAGAAAATTATTAAAGAAACCGATGATGATGACTTTGAATATGATAACACATTAACTTTTAATAGAGAACTACTGTTGCTTGAGGAACTCAGAATGTGGGCTTTGCGTTTTAACATTTCTCACCTTGCAGTAAATGATTTGTTACATATATTCCGCACTGTGCTCGAACAGAATGTACCAAAAGACACTAGAACCCTACTGCGTACACCAAATTTAGTTAAAATAGTCCCTATGGGCCTACCAAATAAAGGTAATTTTCAGCTAATTTAATAATTTAATTTATAAAAACATTTTTACTTGATTTAATTAAAGGCTCATATTGGCATAACGGTCTTAAAAATTGTCTAAAGTTAATCTTTGCTGGATTAAAAAAATCAATTAATATTTCATTGATTTTTAATACCGATGGTTTGCCCATTGCCAAGAGTTCAAAAACTGAATTTTGGCCTATTCTATTTCGAATAGTAGATAGAAAGATAGCACCAATGGTTATTGGCATATATTGTGGTGAAAACAAGCCTCCTTTAGAAATATTTTTAAATCCATTTGTGAGTGAATTAAATGATCTCCTGGAACATGGTTTGGAAGTTAACTCTCATATGATAACTGTAGCAGTAAAGTGTTTTGTCTGTGACACTTTAGCAAGATGCTTCATTAAAGGAACTGTAAATTTTAATGCCTATCATGGGTGTATGCGTTGCACAACTATTGGTGAATATTCACAATTGCGAAGAAAAATTAGTTTTCCCCGAACTGATTGCCCGCTCAGAACAGATGCAAGTTTCCGGAGCCAATTAGATTATGAGCATAATAAGGAAACTACACCATTAATTAAGCTTCCTATCGATTTAGTTTCAGATGTAATTATAGCTGACTCTCTACATCTGATTGACCTCGGTGTTATGAGAAAATGTTTATACATGTGGGTTGATGGTACTCACAACTATTGAGCAAAATGGCGTGCATCTGAAATTATTGAAATATCCAATTTATTAGTGGAATGTAATAGTTTTATACCAAGTGAAATCCACAAAGCAGTTCGAAGACTCAACGTTTTAAAATACTGGAAAGGTCTTGAATATAGAACTTTCCTTTTTTACATCGGGCCCGTTATTTTAAAACATTATTTACAAAATGATATTTATGAACACTTTTTATTATTGTTCTGTTCTATTACTATTTGTTCGTCTACAGAATATTCTAAATATCTACAAGTCGCAGAACCTATGTTATTACAGTATATTGAATTATACATGTTGCTATATGGAAAAGAATCAATTGGCAGTAATGTGCATAACTTATGTCACCTAGTAGATGATGTAAAGAAATTTGGACCATTACCAGAAATAAGCGCTTATCCAGTTGAAAATTATCTCGGTCAAATCAAAAATTACCTTCGTCAAGGAAATAGGCCACTGGCTCAAATTGCCAAACGTATTACTGAGATATCAAAACTTCCAAATTGTGAAGAAGCTCAAAGTGTTTACCCCTTATTATCTAAGAAATGTTCTACACTTCATGAATTAGCACCAATATGTACAGTTGTTTATAAACAAATTCATGTTAACGAGGATTTCATGTTAGCTAATAATAACAAAAATAAATGGTTTATGACCAAGCAAAACGATATAGTGGAAATGAAAAATGCCACTTATCTCAATAACGACATGGACTTGCTATAAAATCCAAAAAAGATTTTTTTAAAACACCAATCAATTCAACATATTTAAACATATATGAAACAACACGTGAACAAGTAATAAAAGCAACATTGTATAATGTAAAAGATATTAAATGCAAACTTGTTTGTATTAAATCAACTGATCGTCTACATTGTCTTGCGGATAAGTATATTTTTTTTCCGCTTTTGCATACTTTGAAAAATAACTAAAAAAAAAGTTTTTTAACATTCATTTTATTATAAGAAGAAAACAAAAATTAATTCATATCTTGTATCCAAAAATTATGAAATATTAATTGGTCACTTAAAATTAAAAATAATAAACAAAACAGTCTTTTTCATACATTTAAAGTTTAAATTTTGGAATGTTTTTCAGGAATCTATTTAATTTTCTACAAAAAATCAATCAGTTGGCTGTTTATGACTACTGCTGATTGAGTTTCCTGTTCACTACACTCAGTTTGCTGATTGTGACTACTAGCTGTAATACTAGCTGCAACTTCACATATTACTAGTATTGAGGGACTAGATGATGAACTTGAATTTGAAATTGATCTGGAATAAAAGATAAATTAAATTATTATTGTTCTTGTTAACTGTCTACTTATATTATTATTGTTACTAAAATGTATACTTTTTTCGTGTATCCCTTCTGCCACTATATTTTAAAAGATGGTCGCGGAAAAATTTCGAATTTTTGTCAACATCAAACAGAGGGTTTGCACATGTCCCAAGATCCATAAATATTCCAATAACAGCCTCAAAGCGTTGAAATGATGATTTATCTACAACTTGATTTTTTTTCTTAATTCCAGTCCAAGAAAATTTTGAAAGCAGTTCTGTTGCGAACATTGCTTAAGCTACTTTCCGAAGAATTTTAAATGGTTCATCAGTTGTTCCACCAATTTCGATCACCTTATGGAACTAAAATAAATATACCCAGAAAAAGTAAACCAGAAAAGTTATATTGAACAATTCATTTACTTACAATCTGTTCTTTGTATATTGAATCAGAGATTAACTTTTTGTCCAAATTTTCTAACTCCTCCACAGTGCTAAATGGGAAATTAAATGACTGATCGTCAATTGCAGTGATATTCTTATTATCAGTATCAGATTTTTTTACAGTATCATTATTAGCTTTTAATAACCGAATAATTTCATCCAATTTTAAACCTTGTTTAACTAATTCGGTTTTTACATACTGCATGTCGTTGGTAAATCCACCAATAGAATCTTTTAAGTTATGATACATCTCAAATAAATTGCTAATTTCTTGGCCACTGATTAAAATTTCAGTCGCAGCGTTTGTTTCTTGCTGTATTTCCTCATTATAAATGTATTGTTCCTCCACGTATTCATTATTTGTATTTATTGTACCTCCTTGAACAGCGCTTTCAATTTCAGGCGTGTAACTAACATCGTGATCTGGTGTCTGTGGTAAGGAAGGGGACGACGTCTTTGGTGGCAACACTGTGAAAAGACCAGATGCCTTACAGGATCTCGCCAGAAATTATATATTTAAATTTATATACTTACAGTCGTTGAAAGTGCCAATGGTTGAGTAGTTCCGCTCATCCTGCAGATCCGTTTGTTTCGATTTAATTGTTCAATTATTCTATGATAAAAATATTACTGAATTATTGTATTTTTCATACAAGCAAATATATACCTGTCCTCAGACTCAGTGCAACTAGCAGCGATTAATTTTTTTTCAATATTTTGAGCTTCAGCAAAAGTATTGATCTGGGTATACTTAATAATACTTGTGCATGTTTCCCAACTTTCATCAGGTGAGCTTCCTGCGATTCTTCGGATTTTTTCTCTGTCTTTCCATTTCATATGGGCTGGCCAGTACAATAAATTTCCTATGAATATAACATTTATCTGTAAATTAATTTTTAGAAAATTAATAAGTAAATCATTACCATTTTCCCACCGATGCGGTACTACAGTGTAATTAATACAATTTTTTTCTTCGGTTGCAACAACTTTAAAATAATTTGCACTCATTTTTTATATTAATATTATTATTTTGACAACACAAATAAAAGAGACCAGCTGGTGTATAAATCACTACATTACATTTTACTATAAGTAACTTTATGGTGCCAAACAAAGTGATAATAACCATAATTTTACTATAAGTAACTTTATGGTGCCCATACAAAGTGATAATCACCATATAGTTCCACATAATAGTTCGATGTAGTGAAATGGTGGTTATTGGCACCACCTAAGTGCTAAATACCTTATAGTGACAATGAACAAATGCTGCCATTTATTTTGGATTTGGTAAGGGGTACATCAGTACTCACACAAATATTTAATTAAATTATCAATTATGCTTACTCCAGATGTAGATAGTAGTAAATATTTAATACTGATTAAAACTTATATATTACAAAATATAACGCTTTTGTCCGTGTGTCAGTCTGTCTGTCTGTCTGCCCGTTCAAAACAATAAAAACCAGTTATTTCACATAGTTAGTGTAAACTCAAGTTTATGATACACCCACCGATAGAAAGCTCGATTTATTGAGAACCAGATGTAACTTATAAAATTTTAAAATTCGGCGGTAGGCGGTGGTATTAGCATTTTCCGCATAAAACTGTAATTTTATATAGTAAATGTGCACCAAAAATTACGTTTGAGCACTCGTTGGAAAGGTATTAAAGAGTAGAATGCGATGTTGGTAACCGTGTTTCAAATTTCTGCCGCTAGAGGTGCTTAATATTAAAATATATAAAATGTTAATTTTTAAAATGAGATTTCCAATATTAATTAATTTATTTTATTTTTTATTTTATAATTTATATTTTATTTTATTAATTTATTTTAATTTATATAATTTATTGAATTAGGCTTAATTTCGCATTGAAAGCTAGTAAGTGGTAGTATAAAATCACAGTTAGTATAATTTTAATTTCTACGGCTACAGGATGTAATTTTATATAATTTTAAATTCTACGGCTAGAGCATATATTGAAAATATATATTTGTAGTAGTTGAATTTGATTATAATTATAAAACTACTGATCAGCAGTTTAGCAGCGCGGCATTAACATATATTCGAATAAGTTTTGCTTCGATTTTCTCATAAAATTTCTTATAAGTAATATATGTGCTACTTTTTTATTTAATATATTTATATATCTTGTTGTGAAATTATTATTATAATTAGTTTCTTTATTTCAGAGTTGATAAGCATTAAGTTGATTAGCATGCGTGAATATATTAAAGAATTTTGAGCTTCTAAAACATGTAAATAAAAAAAAAAGATTTTTGCAAATCAAAAGTTTTAACAAAACCGCATATAATTGTGCCGGTGATTATGAAAGTATGGTCTCGAAATAATACCCGAGTCATATATTTTGCGTTTCGAGATATTTAAAGATTTGTGTTTGGATAAATTGAAAAATACATATGATTTTGATAAACGAATCAAAAACTAAGTTAAGTTATCGGTTCGCTTTCTACGCACTCTTTATGATTGTGCGTCAGATCACAATATTAGAGTATTCTTTACGCAAAATAAGCAAAAAAAAGCAAAGAGTTCAATAGTTCGCAGCAAAGAGTTCAGAAGTGTGAAGGTTTTAACAAACGTAACAGATAATTGTTATGCATATTCCCAACAAAAAAAAAGTATGGAGCATTTCAAATGCCATCGCGAAAACAGCAAGGTCTAGCACGACGAAGAAAAAACTCCGAATAGAAAGCCTCAAGAACTTTTCTGGCATACCCAGTAAATTACATTTTCTTTATTGTTTCATTTTCATACTTATATTTATGTACATTATACTTTTCCTTTGAAAATAAAAATTCAACAGTTTTATAGTACTTCACCCCTTACATTTTTTTTCCATACAGAAATTAACATACAAATGTTAAAATTAAAAATTAATTTTGTGTAAAAACCCATTATTTACAAAGCCCTTTAATTTTTTCGAAGTACATCATAAAATTGATCAGTAAAATTTTATTTGCATTAAATTTTACTTCCTACATTTGAATTTTTTAAACTTGGAACTATCTCATAATATTTTATCATAAAGGACTTTCTACTTTTATCGCGTAATTGTTATTTGTAAACATATGTCATTTATATTTATTACTGTATAACTCAGCGTGTAAAAAATTTTTTTATAAGTGTATAAAAAAAAAACAATATTGTTGTGATCAACTTGTTGATGTCATTACTTGGTGTAAGGAACTAGTCTTTCACGTTTTATACACAACATTATCACTGCATTTGCACTAAATGTAAGCACTTTTTGGTGAACATGCTGATTGAAACAGTAGTTCATATAACCATATTTCATAAGTGCCGAACACTTAAATCATTCCCCACTTTAGTGAATTCTACGAATTTTGATACGAAATAATACCCGTGAAATTATATTTCTAGTGCTAATTTTGGTAACAATATCTTATTAAATCACTAATTGGCACCACCAAATGTTTGTTGGGAGTGAACATTTAACAGGATAATTAACATTTTACATTAGTTTCCTTAGTGACAACAAATTTAATAATGGGAAAGTGCGCTATAGTACACATTTGGATGGTAATGGAGTATTGCCATACTCATCTCATACTTACTTTTATCATTAATAGAAAAATACTATATGTGCTGGCCAAGAGCCACTGGGTATGGACTACGTGTGTCCCATTGACACGTATACTGTCTTGAATTAAAGGTAATTATAATACCTACATTTTGATGGTTTTATTTTAAGGGAGATTTATAATGACGCCTGCGTGCGCGCGTGACTTTTGAAGGTGTTGAGATCGTACGCGTTGCTTTCAAATTGTGAATGAAGTCTGAGTAATAAAAAATAAACAAAATATCAAAGCAAACTAGAACTATACGTGTGTGTAATAAATATTTTTATGTTCATTATGAATGTCTATATTAAAAAAATTGAAAATCTCTTAAATGTTTGTCAATCAACGTCCTATTTACTATTCAAAATTACATTTTATGTTTTTAGCGACTCTAGTGGTATAAATCTGAAATATTGCACCATATTGTATTCCGAATTACTTTTACAACGTAACTAGGATTTAATTTTGGTTGACAGTTACTTTACTACATATATGATATTACAGCTTTGAAAATCATAGCGCCGCTTACAAGAAGAATTTTATATTTCTGTAAATTACGTCAAATTCTCAATACTTTACACTTTTCAGCGAATGGTCTATCTATCAATTATTTACTATGCTAAATTACTATATTTTATAAATCTGCCCGAGAGACTGACCGACAGAAAATCGTCAATACCCTTTAAGAAAAGCGAACCGTAAACGGACCGCTGGCGAAGTCTTTTGTTCATATATGAGTTCGTTTACGAACCGCCTTGGCAGTTCGTAAGCGAACCGGAAACGTAAATGTTAGAATAAGAACAGTGGAACAAAAAAGGTAATGCCAAGAGTTCGCTAAAATCGTCCGTTTACGAAACGCTGCAACGATTCGTTTTGAAACCATAAATAATTATTTCACCACTTATTAATAAGATTTTTTATCAATTTTATTATTTAATTTATTATATAGAACACAAAATTACTTATTAATATTTATTTTACTATATTTAAACACAATATTATTATAAGATATACAATTTTCTTCACTCGCTATTTACTTTTGTTATGAAATTATAAAGTCTATTAAAAAAAAAGGCGTTACTTATCCAGTTCGTATACGGTTCGCCAAAAGCGAATTCGCTTATTTTTCTTAAAGGGTATAATGAATTTTTTAAATTCCTAAAAATTGAGTTATTTTTATGCATGTCAGGTTTTTTATTTTATGTTAAATTAAATTCTGAAAAACTGTTTTCCCACATAAATTTTTAAAATAGGTACATAAATATTTTCCAATGCACATAAATAAAATCAACTCTCTTCCTGGTCATACAAACATCCAATTTCTTTTAATTCCTAAAAACTTTCATATACTCGATAAAAAAATCAATTTTTCATGCTGTTAATTCACTTAGTGATATTTTAATATACTATTCGTACTATATAAAATGATATGTTGAACAAGTTTTGTTGAACAAGTTTTAATATAGTCCATTTGGGGCATATCCTTTTAAATTAATCTAATAGTTTATATAAAGTTGAATATTTAATAAATTGTTTTTAAAGAAAAGAAAATTACAGCAATTTTCATTTAGAGGAAAATATGAGATAATAAATTAATTTCATTTGAAAGAATTGCCTATAGAGTTAATTTTGATTTTAAAATATTGTCCAGAATTATTTACAATTTTTATTTATGTATACATGTACATTTATGAAATAGTTTTCCGTAGGGAAGAAAATTACTTCATTATCATATCATAGCAGAGATTTTATGAATATTTTGACATAATTTCAGCATATATTTATAAAGTGAATTTGAAAGGTCTGTTAAATGACTCTCAAAATTCATACTTATATGCAATGATTTTGTACAAAAAATCACATTATATAAATGATTTATTAATTGGAGAGTGACTTGTATTTTACTAAAAAGAATATTGATTTATTTATTATTCAATATTAGCACATGATACAAATAATCCCATTTAGATGCAATTTTCTTTTAGTTTTACATTATTATTAATCATTTTAGCAATTAGGTATTAGGTCACTTTAAAATTGACAAGTAATATTTTCAGTCAATCAAAATTGCAATTTCATTAAAGTCATTTTAAAGTTGTGAAAATTAATTAGTTGGACAAAAAGAAAATTTTGTATATAAAGTTAAAAATTAGTAGATTCATTTTAAATTTAAAATTAGTTGTCTTAAAGTTTAATTTATATTCACGAGTATAAATTTATCTTATTAATATTATAGGATAAAATAAACGGAAATCCCAAGAAACGCAAGAATAATTTCTAAAAAATATATTTTTGGTTAAATTCTTTTGGTATAAAATTTCGTTTAAATTTTATTATAAACTCTTTAAATACTGAATAAAGTTTAATACGTTAAGTTTTTTTTAAAGATTTAGGACTTTAATATACATATCAAAATTCAGCAAGAAAAATTATTTCATTTAACCTTGAACATTTTCCTATGAAATCAATATTTCTCAGAGAAAATAAAAAAAAAATAGAAAAGTTATTTCTTTAATAAACCATGTGTTTCTGTATTATAGTCCTTGAATCATAAATTTCACGAAGCGTATAAACAATATGGTTTACTTTACTTTGTTCGCGCAAAGTTTCCTAAAAAAATTAACAAAAACGAAAATAAAAATTAAAATAAAGAAGAAAATTTTCTGTGCTTTAGACAAAGTTTCTGTTGGAGTTTTGAATCATATATCTTTTTCTATTTCTACAACCACAATTTTAAGGTTTACACTTGGTACAGTAAAAAATATGAGAAAAAAACTCTGGGTCTGTCAAAAGCACATTTCTTCAAATCAAAGTCTCCTTATGTAGATCTTAAACATCATAGGATAAAATAAATTCCGAAATATAGTATTTTTATTAGTACATATGATATTTATTTTTTAATCGTGCTCTTATTTTGGCTCAACAGCCTGATGTGGACCTAGGCCTATATTAAAAAGGGGTATCTCATCTCAACGGTGACCTGCCCATTTAACTAAAGTAATTCAACTAAAAACAATTCGTCTAAAAATCAATTCTACTAAAACAATTCAACTAACTACAATTTGACTAAAACTCAATTCGACTAGAGGAAAAGCCAAACAAATCTATATAAGAAAAATATTATAAAACACTGGCGCAGCCGTCTGACTCTATGGAAAATTCGCTCTCAGATTAATAATAACAATATATTATAGATATTGGCTATAGCCAAAATATTATATATTAAACATTTGAACACTACACTACAACAGCAAGTCATAATCTGGAATGCTTTGGCTATATACAATTATCTGCAAAACGAGAAAAGTAATTAACTTTAAAGAATGCGTATTAGTAATAAAATATAGAGGAATGTAAATCTTAAGACTGGGAAAAATGCTGGTGGTCAAGTGCAATTGCTGACTGCAATTGGCTCACTACAAAACCATTAGCTTTTTGCAATAATAAGTTTATCCGCCACAGAGATTATTTATACGGTTCGGAATCTATATAAAATTAGTAGGTTCAAAATGTATAAATGTAACTCTCTAGCTAAGCCAAAATCGGGCTTTTGTGCTAAAAGAAGAAGAATAATGTAGAAATAGAATGATTTTCTACAAAATACATATTTTACGGTTGAATTTTAAATTTCTTGTAGAGTTATTTGATTTCTGCTGTATTACGTTTACTCCCTATGGGTCCAAAACGTGAACATTTTATCCGCTAGATACGTGAGAGGAGAGCATGTCTAGTAAAGTTGTGAATAAAATAATCCGTATTTAAGATGAGTGCTAACCAATTTTAATTACTAAACTTGTGATGTATTTATGGTAATATATAATTTCATAAAAATTTTAAAAAAAACTCTGAACATATTGGAAATGTTCATACACTTTTCGAATGTCCTTTTCTGGTCCTCAAAATCTTTACGTGCTAAATTTGAGCTTAATCGGTTCGGTAGTTTTCGAGTTATGCAGCTACAACATCCAAACAAAACAACGTTTCATTATTATTTAAGGATTAGTAAATTATTATTAATTCATCAACATAAATTTACCAAAACAAATTTATGATTTTGACAAGGAATTTATCTTGCAATGTTGATTAAAAATATATTTATAGTATATAATAATTTCCATTAAAAATTGATTGATAAAATGATTAAAGTATTTGATATAGAAGTTTATTAGATGTTAAATTGAAAATATCAACGAAGAATAATCAAGTTCAATAGCATTTAACTTCTATTATTCTTGATTATTTTTTGTTTTTCCGACCTGTCAAATTCATCATTTTTTTTTCGTAAATTGAAACCTTTTCCAAAAAATTGTTATCGATAAGTGGTTAAAAATATAAAAATAAAAAGCACAACAACATGATTTATTTTAAATTGAATTTTAGAAGGATAATACAAAGAATCCCCATGGTGAATAAATATATATAGTATTATATCAAACAAACATCAAAAATATTTTTCAGATTTATCGAAATATAAATAGAAAATTACATTTTTTGTTAGTCCAATGGCAGTAAAAAGGATTATAAAAAAAATTTGGAAAACTTTTAAATTTCCAATTAATTTGTTTTTATTTTCTGGTAATAAAATTATATTAGTAATTGTTTCTACCAATAATTAACCTTGTCAAATAATTATTAACGGATAACCAAACAAAATGGCAATGACTTGCTCTGTGGGCTATGTATGTACTGCAAATTATAGTAATATTAGGAGCAAATTGGATACATTTAAAGGGCGCTGAAGCATATTGACAAACATTGGTAACAATAGCGCCTAGGAGTGTTGGTTGGGTAATGCCATTCGAGGGACTAAAAGCACCATAAGTTAGTGAGTAAGTAAGCAAATTTTTTACTTAAGAAATTGGGTGGAAATTTCCTAAGCTGAATTATGGAAAAAAATGTCAGCTTTCCTTGATTGAAACAGATGTATTTTAGAAAGAGAAATAACTAAATATTTATTTGTTTTATTAAAACAAAATTTGCTTCGCCATACATAAACTGGGCAATAGAGAATATCATGTAAACTTCTAAGAGGTAGGCCCAGACCCACATCGGGCTGTTGAGCCAGAAGAAGAAGAAGAATATACACAAATGAAAATACAATAAAAAAAATTATCAAAATGACAAAAAAATCATCGAAAAAATCCTGATTTTGTTTTGGTAAATTTCTTGACATTCAGGATTGTAATTTTAAGCCATTATATTGAAATATTCAAATTTAAATTCATGTAATAATTTTTAATAACTAAAATATACTTAAATTTCCAATTGTGAAAAGATAAAAAAATTTAATATTTTTTAGATAACTAATTGTAATTTATTTTAAAGATATATCAAGAAGTTAGTGAGTAAACTCACTAAAATTTAATAAATACCATAACATAATATTTATTTCATATTTCTATAACTTATTCCAAAATCGAAAATTCTTATTTATATAAATAGAATATCAGAAAAATGAATTTACAAAATTCATGGAATTAGTTTAATGGAATAATAAATTATTACTATATATAAATTATAATTTTTGTGTTATTAATTTATAATGTCAGAAATCCATAAAATATTAAATTTATTTATATTGAAATTCTATTTATGTTATTTTATCTTTTCCAGCCACTATCAAAGTACATACATCTTATAGAAGTTAAAATTCTTAATAAAACAAATCTACATGAATATGAAACAATATATGTAATTATATATATGTTTTACATTATTAAATTTATTAAATATATACATACATGTTTTACATTATTAAATAATCTCACAATTATATGCATATCAAAATGTCATTCACATTTAAATTCAGAATATTACGAGTGTTGTTTGAAAAGTTTGCGAATTTAGGAATATTGGAAATACACTTTGATGGCAATAAATAAAAATATTTTATATCCATCTTTTTATTTATTGCCATTTAGAAAGCATAATACATTTGCTCCAACAATATAGTTAAGGGTAGAAATAGCAGCCGAAATATAGGAAGGTCTCCAAATCCAAATTGCTAACTAGCTAACTTAATTACTGCTGCAAAATCTTTGGCCTTCGAGTCATTTTTATAATTTTGAAAATAGTTTGTACAATAACTAGCATATCTAATAAATTAGCAATTTAATTAAAATCGTGATATTAAGCAATCGCAAAAAGCTTAAAAATTGTCATTCTGTTGATTTTAGTTTTATTACTAACTGCAGCTCCTATCTTGCACACATAATTGCCAGCTATAAGTTTTTGCTTAATAATTTTTTGTAACTCACCCACTTTCATTAACGGGGATGATCCCCACAAAATAAATTTATTTAGCTTTTGAATGTTTAGGGGAGGTTTCTAATCTAGCCTCCCGACCAATATTGACAGAGCATTAGAGGCCATTCTACAACACAGTAAGCATTAGGCGCTCATTTTTGGTGATTAGAAATTATCAGGAAATATTAAATTCATTTCTATTTTAATATCAGGTTGACTTTAATTTAATTATTTCATGTCCATTAATTTGTTGCAAAGCTACTGCCATTTTTATTATTAGGATCGAACTTTGTGGAAAAAATCCTTGTATTTGTGTTGAATTATTGTAATTTTCAATTAAAATTCATTTTATAATTATAATATTTACTGAATTCTTTGTAATATATATTAAGGTTTACCTTAAGTTTGTTTATCATTAAAATAATTATATTAACATAGTTACCACAATAATATTATTTTAAATACAAATTCAACCAAAAATTATTATATTTAAATTAATTAATATTTTTTTTATTATGCGAAATTGTTAAAGTTATTTAAAAGTTTAAACAAAAATTATTAAATAATTTTCCAATATTTTAAAAATTATTTCTATAAATTTTGAACTTTTACGTAACTTAAATTCTAAAAAAAAATTTTTTTTATATATCTAAATTTAGTATTACACCTTATTTTAATTGATAATAAAAGAAAAATTTACTTTTCTTTAAAATTAATTTGTTTTATAACAAGAGGAAAAGTCACACGAAAAATATAAATTCGCGTTCAATTAATTTTACTGTTTTACACAGTATTTCTCTTTGAATTTTCCTCTGCTTTTTTATTTTTAAAAAAAGGTGATAAGGTAACCGACCCTTAAGCAAAAAGGATAAATAATTTTATTTTGGTACATTTAATGTGTTTTTCAAGGTGTCGAGGAATGGTTTTTTATATACTTTTGTGTTTCATTTAAATTTCAATAAAAATAACACTGAAATATTACAACAATTTAATTTCATATAAACATTTTATATTGAATTTCATTTTTATTTAAAATATATATTAATGAAATTTAAATTTGCGTATACAAATTTTTGTCAATATATTTGGACATTTTTTTTGTTAAAAATCAAAAACTAAAGGCCCTGGTTCATTAGTCTTTTTTATAAGTCGTCACCACTTTTTTCTAGAAGAAGACCGAAAAAAAGTGGTTATTATCCGAAACAAAGTCTTCGAATCCAACAAAAAAGTTGTTGTATTCGAAAAAAAGTGGTTGTATCCGAAAAAAAGTTGATAATTAACAGCTTTTTCTAATAAAAGTTGGCGTTTGACATATACTTTAAAATATTTGTCATAATTTTTTGAAAAAATTCTACATTTTTTGAATGGCAATCTATTTTTTTAAATTTTATATTTTTTCAATAAAGTTTATTTTTAATAATAATAATGAATTTTCAAAATATTTCAATTAAAAAAGGTACATACTTTATATATTAAAATTAATTGTGTCTAATTTAATGCTAACTAGACCTAGAAATCACAAATATAAAAACAAAGTCAATTTTCTGTGTTTTGTGTATAATTTGAAAATTATTTTCAAATAAAAAAAAAATTCGAAATGCCAAAAATATTGCGAAATTTTGTTAAAGAGTGGGAAATTTTATCTCTTTCTGTACTGTATAATTTTACATGCTGTCTCTTTTCTTTTTTGCTCAAAAAAAATGGTGACGACTTTTAAAAAGACCAATGGACCCGGTTTGATGTAAGTTTTTGAAAATTCGTCCACTGAATCGTTTTGAAAAACTCGATTTTTTGTATTGTTTATGTATGTATTTCTGACTATGAAATTACAGATATTAATTGTCAAATAATTTTTAAAAACAATTTCAAAAATTACTTTCAAAAATTGATTATAATTTTGTTTACTTTTTTTTTAAAGTAGTAAATTGTTAACAATTACTTTTTAAGATTTGATAAAAAAATTCTTCTTTTTAAGATTTGATAAAAATTTGATAAAAAAAAAACATCTTTTGCAGGAACATATGCATCTGGCCCACGACGTTTTTTTGCTTCAATTTCAGTTTCAACTTTTGATGAACATTTACGACCTCTTTACTTTGATAAATTGTTAGTACTAGTCAAACAATAAGCTATTTCTTTGAAATCAGACAAATTGTAAGAATGGGAAATATTTCGTTCCTTCATACATGCCTTGATGAGCTACCAAGAATTTGCAGGGGTCAAATCTAACATATGATAAAATGTTTTATTTTAGATTCTAGTCTAATCTTTGAACGTCCAATGAAACTATCCATAATGCTGGGTTTTAATGATAAAAATTTGCCGCTTGTGCATGAAAAATAGAACGAGATAGTATATTATATTTCAAATCTAACTACTACTGATCACAGATGGCGCTGTTGAATGGCAGTGGAATTTTATTTAAAAAATTTGTAAATAATAAATTATTTCAATTATTATATATCAGCAATTAAATATTAATTCCAGATTGTTTAATTAAAAATCAATTGTAAAAAAAATTATATTTACAAAATTTATATTGAATCTCCTATAAATAAATATTTCAAGTTTCTATGATATTATTACACTTATCTCAATAATATAAATATTGATAAATAATTAAAATTGAATTTGTTGTAATTTCAAAAATGTTAAATAATTTACTATATTAAATAATTTACTATATAGAAAATTCAATTATTATTATTATTGTTATTAAAATTTAATGATTAATATATTATTGCGATGCATTTGTACCAATTTCATTCATTCATATACATTTAAAAAATATATGTACATATATATTTTTTATAAAATCCTGGAAATAATTTTATTAACAATCGTTAATTATATTTTAAAACATGAAATTACATCATTCAAAATATTTTTGAATGATGTAATTCATGTTTTAACCTTCAAGTTAATATTTTGCCCCTTCAAGTTAATATAACAAACAATTTTTTAAACTCATTGAAATATTTGGAAATAATAATTTTAGTGGTATACAATACAAAATTAATTATTAACATCCATCCTTTGTACATGAAAAAAATGGCATAAACAGAGTTAATTAAATTATTTTTATATTATTAACATTTCCATTTTTTACATTTTATATAAATTAAATTCAAAATATAATTAACATAAAAAAATGTAAACATATCAATACACTTTTTTAATGGCAATACTGAAATGTCAAATTTCAACAAAACTGTGATACCATATAAGAAGGATTATCTATGGTTTTTAAAAAAAATTAAAAAAAAAATTAATATGTATTGCAAAATGAAAATTATCCCTTGCAAAATGAAAATTATTCCTGGTAAAATATCCCTTGCAAATGAGAATTTGTTGTTCTTTTCGCACATATTAAATTGTCGATAAGAAATAAAAACTTTCGGTCTATTTTTCGTGCACAAGCGGCAAATTTTTATCATTTTAAAACCCAGCATAAGGTCTACACCTCCCATATGCTGATTGTATTGTTTTACAACTTCTGGACACTCAATAGGAGCTCTTTCTCTATTATTGTAATGAATCCTTTATTATTGTAATGAAATAAATTTAGGCATTACTTTGCATAAATAATCTCAATGCATTACTGAAATGTCAGTTCAAGTAGGTAAATTCGAAATTTTGATGCAATTTAAAACTAATAAAATAAAGTCACTGAATTTCAATTAATGTGCCAAAAATACATTAGGAAATTAATTGTGAAGTCCATTTAAAGAATTTAAATTAAGTATTTATATATTATCAAAATAATAAATTCGTCCTTGGAAAATTACATTTGTACCATTTTTTAAGGACGAACTTTTGCAAATTTAATATGTCTGCCTAATTTTTTACAGGAAATATTTTGTAAGAGTTTTGAAAATAGAATTAACTGTAATTCCCAATTCCCGACATTATTACAAAACCTACGAAATAATTTATAATTTTTCGCTCGTAAGACATTTTCCCTTCATATTGAAATAAAAATGTCCTTAAAAATTTTGTATGTAAATTCTTAGTTGTTAAAAACAATTTTTAAGTTATTTTTTTTATGTTTTTATTATTACAAATAGCATTTCCTTATGATTGTATATTTTCTGTAATTGAATTTCACTATGTACATAGAGATTTTATTATCAGATAAATACGTGTCCTATTCATTTATTTGGTATATGAAAAGGTAAAAGTTCATAAAATGTTATAATAAGATAAGATAAAATTTATTCTATCACGTTTTAAGGATATTAATTTTTTTGTCCTTTCTATATAGTCTGAGAAAGATATTTCATATCCGCATATCTTTCTCGACTTTTGTTGAAATTTATTGGCCAATAATTTTATTCAATAATGGAAGAAAAAAAAATCAATTATATTTTTAGTCATTGATAATTTTAATTTTGTATTCGGTATTTGTTAAAATGAAAACATTTGTAGCAAATTTTTGTTTTGAAGATATATTATATACATACTTAACAATTTCCGGTATATATTCAATAACTTTAAGCCAACAATGCAACAATTTTAATTCAAATTAGATTAAATATTTTTGTAAATTTTTGTATTTATGAAACAAATTCAAAATAATAAATTAAAATTGCAATTTGAAGAATGAGATTAGTTTCGAAATTTTAAAATATGAATTAGGTTATATTACATTTTCTATTAAAGTATACATATCAGTATCAACTTTAAACAAATTAAAATTTTCATATGTGATTTGACTATGTACAATATGTACATAGCCAAATTTTAACTTTGGGGACTATTTCATAATTTTCCCGACATTTTTTCCAATTAGAAAGTATGAATTTTTTATGGGATCGATAAGTTCTCAGTGTTAAACTATTATAATTACAAACACGATTTTAGTATACAATTAGATTATACGCTAAAAAATTTCTCAGCCTTCAAATACATTTCGGTATATTTTATAACCGGTACTCATTCTTAGGAAGATATCCATCCCTACCGGGAATTGGATTCATAACCTCATGCAGCACAGTATAGATAGAACAATGCACTTTAAGCCAACGTCGTCTACCCTAAATATGTATATTTAATAGGTTCAAGCAATGTTATTTGTATGCTTATAAGTTAATATAAATTAAAAAAATTTACATACATTTTACTTTAATATATGTATCCACCTTATTTAGCATATTTCTAATCAAAGTGGAAAATAGGGCATATTAGTTTCACTCTGTCTGTCCGTCCGTTTATAATACAAACTCCGTTTATAATACAAATACAAACAGCTGTTTGTTTAGATAAATTTAATTTTAACCATTCTTAAATAAATAAGTTCAATAACTATCCTCTATCTCTTTGCCCCTTCAAGTTAATATAACAAACAAATTATGAAAATCGCAAAAATTCAAAACCTAATAACTTTCAAATCAATAGTATTATTTTATTTCTATAAAAGCGATAAGCATAAGAAATTGCTTAAAATCCTTCTAGCAATGAACACTTTGAATAAAGTACTAATATATAAATTGAAACTATGAAGGGTCTAGAAATATTGAATATATTTCATATCACATTATATTCCATAAATATTATAGGATTGTTTTTTAAATAACACTATAATTCATTTACCTAGACTTATAATATTGATGGAACGAAAAGAACAATATTAAGAAAAATCAAAGTCTATCACATTTTTTGCTTATATCAACCATTTCATTTATTCTTCTAAATAGTCGGAATTCCAATTAGTTTTCAATTTTTAGGAAATGTGCTTTTAACAAACTCGGTGTTTGTTTTTCGTATTTTTTTATTTATAGATTCAATATCCTTTAAAATTAAAATAATCAGTGAATATGACGAAAGTTAATTTTTTTTCTTATATTAAATATTAAAATATTTAAAGAATACATTTTTAAATAGAGCATTTCAAACATATTTTAAATTATATAAAATTTTCTAAAGATGTTTTTAAGGATTAAACAATATATATTTTTATGTTAAAAGCCCATCATAAAACATAAAAGTCATTCATCATTTTTTCCCTTTCTTTCAAGGCTAAAATTATATTCAGAATACAAAAAAAAAAAAACAAAGTATAAAACTCTCAAAGGAAAAACTTTTTAAATTTATTATTGATGCTAATCATAAGAAAAAAATGTTCCGGATAAAAAAAAACATTTCTGCTTATTATAATCTTAAGATGTATTTATATTTATTATTAATTATTTACTAATTAAAGAAATTTTTATTATTATTTTTTCAAATAATAAAGAAATATTAATGATAATCATATATTATTAATATTTTAAATCTTCTTATGCTCTTGGCTCAACAGCCTCCACATCTATTAGCTAGATATTGATCTCACGGCCTAATTCATAGCAGCATAGTACACTTCACACTAAGCCGCCGTTGCCACTCTTTGTTATTAGATAGCAGTAAATCAAAATAAATATAGTGAATTATGAAGCTTTTGGTATTGCCCCTTACAGTTGCTCAACAAAACTGTAAAAACTAAACCATAATTCCAAATTTTTAAAATGAAATTCATAAGCTAATAAATCTTGAATTTTTTTGTTATTAAAGAATATAATGCTAAATAAATTTCGATACCAAAAAAATAATTTTACTTTTTAAGCCTATCTCTAGAGGAAATATTGTCGTGTTGTCATAATAATATTTTTTTCTTTATGATAATCTTTTTGCTGTCAAGGTTGATGATTTCATATTTCTTTTACTTATACCTTAAGCCTTAAGGATATTATATATTATTTTTGTTTCGAAATTATTTATTCATTTATCAATGCCCAGGTATTTTGACTTTTGTATAGAAGAGAAAATGTCAACAATATTGAAAAAATTATGGAAGTTTAAATGATAAATATAATATGTTTTTTTATATAATAATTAAAATATTTTAAAAACAACCAATATTTTGAGGAATCAGTTAATTGTTTATAGCGAGCAATATTTAATATTTAAATAACATCAGGCATCACATTCAAAATGGTATTTCCACAGTATATATGTTTCTGTATGTTTTAGATGTTGTAGATGTAGAATATAATATACCTACAAATCTATAACATTGTTTTCGTTTACACTGCGACTGCATGCAAATGTTGAAAGAAAATTAAATTACTTAGTATAGGCATTGACTAATAATAATATATAGACTTATAAAGTAGAACAAAAAAAATTTCCACTTTCTGATTTGACTTTCCTAATCTAATGTAAAAAATCAACGTTCAACGTGCGTTTTTTGTTATATATTTTCGTTAGATTAGGAAAGGAAATATTATGAATGAGAATGACTAATTAATATGAGAGCATGCGTGAGAGGATATTTTTTTTTATATTGAAAAAAACGGCTTTTTTTTGGTTTTCTCATATATGTGATTAGTGATTGTATTGTATATATTTATGAATAGTTTTGTTGGTATTCGTGCATTTGAAAAGTTTCTAATTCATAAATAAATTCCAATTTTCAATTTTTAGCAAAAAGAAAATAGTTTCTTCTATATTGTAAGAATAGTACAGGCGTTTGGGTATTTTTGGTAATATTGATTAAAAAATGGGAATACATTTAAGAATAAATTAGAAGTTTTTTAAAAGGAATTAAACATGTTTAGAAAATTTTTATCTTTTCTAAATTGAATTAATTTTCAATTTCAATTCAACTTTTTTCAAATTAAATTAAATTAAATCTAACCAAATTTTAAAATATAGTGTTAAAATTTATGAATATAATATTGTATAATCAGAAAATATTATTAATTTATTGAATATATTGTATAATCATAAAATATGCAATATATTTTTTAATCGATATTACCAAAAATACCCAAACGCCTGTACTATTCTTACAATATAGAAGAAACTATTTTCTTTTTGCTAAAAATTGAAAATTGGAATTTATTTATGAATTAGAAACTTTTCAAATGCACGAATACCAACAAAACTATTCATAAATATATACAATACAATCACTAATCACATATATGAGAAAACCAAAAGAAGCCGTTTTTTTCAATATAAAAAAAAATATCCTCTCACGCATGCTCTCATATTAATTAGTCATTCTCATTCATAATATTTCCTTTCCTAATCTAACGAAAATATATAACAAAAAACGCACGTTGAACGTTGAGTTTTTACATTAGATTAGGAAAGTCAAATCAGAAAGTGGAAATTTTTTTTGTTCTACTTTATAAGTCTATATATTATTTTTAGTCAATGGTATAGGTTAGCGGATACGTAGGTTAGTGGATACGTAGGTTAGATAGGATACCATTTACTTTTATGTCCATATCGATTTGTTACACTATTTTAACAATTGTTTAGTAATATAAAAGATATATAAGCCGATTTGCGCCAGTCAATAGACGCTTATGTGTTGTACCTGTACTTAAATATGATATCAAAGATATATCATATCCTGGCAAATGTACATTCAGATAATATAAATGAACAAGACAAAAAATTTGAGCCGCCCTGGTATCTTAGTCCCACTATTTTATTAGACTATACAAATTATTTCAATATGGATAAGAAAAACAAATTTAATTAAGCTTATTAAAATGTAAAATAAATAAAGTTTGCAATCGCTGGTTAATATAACAGATTTGTCAAAACCATCAGTATTATAAATGTAAATTATAGAAAAGCAAAATGGCCGACATTGGTATATTTTTAATTAAAATTTGACTTGTTCATGAAAATGGTCCAGATTTCCATCGTTACTTTCATAATCTATATTTCCCACTATAAATTCCTGCTTTGTGATATTTCAAGGCCATCGATTATTATGTCTCCTCTGCTGATGTTGTTAATTATCATTTCCTTGGTTTTTTTGATATTTTTCTTTAACACGCTCGTGTTATTATTTCTCCCGTATGCTTTGACAAAACAGAGTAACTACAAGTTACTAGGTTTTGTACTATTAATAATAATTAGAATTAGGATGCTGAGCTCTGTTTAGGATTTTAGTCCGATTTCTATCATAGTCGGAAGTGCTCTTTTTTCAGGTGCAGTTTTTAGTAACTTCATGTTTTGGTTCTAGGAGTGCATTTTGGTGTACGACAAAACCTAGTTTCATAAATTTTGTATATTTCTTTCTAAGTCACAGTTTGGTGGATTTAATTAACACAAAAAATTGCCATTTTCTAAGAATTGATTTTTAAATAATTTTTGGAGTTAAAGTGTACATTTTTAACAGAAATATTAAAAACAAACCCTGGGTTTGTCAGAAGCACATTTCCTCAAAATCGTCTCATATAGAACTATGAGCTATTGTAAAATAATGGGAATTCCTTTACGTGTATAGTATTGTTTAGCACATTTCCAACCAAATTGGAAGAAATGTGTATATTAGTTTCACTCTGTCTGTCCGTCTGTCCGTCTGTCCGTCCGTTTACACAAACTTCTACATCTATTAAGATAGAGTAATAAGATTTTGACCATAGATAGTAATAAAATAATAGGTCCAGTAGAACAAAATTTTCTTCTATCTCTTTTCCATCTGAGTTATTCCCCCTCCAACTACGAAAATTGCCCATATTGAACATCTAATAACTTTTAAACCAATAAAATTTTTTGAGGTCTGTAAAAGCCATAAGATAGGAAAATCTTTTATCTCAATTGTGAGATTAACAAATTTTTTAAAATTTAATTCTTTGATGTATAAAAATACCGTTATCTTCATACAACCTTTTTTAGTTTGTTTAACACCCTGTATTTCCCAAACTGCTTATTATGGAAGGCTGAAATTTATGTACCAAAGAGATATCCATAATTAGACTCTATGAAGAAAATGTATCCGAGATACCCTCCCGTTTCCGTTGTGGCCCTTTGAAAATCAAAAAATTACATTTTTAATTTACTTGTATAATTATAACCGCGCAATATTTTTAAAAACAAATAATGAGAAAACTTTTGAGAATCATATTTCTTTAAAGTGCATTAATTAATAAATTATAATCATTTGCCTCACACTTATAATTAATCAAAATTCTTAATCATGTAAAATTTTGCAAAAAACGAACATTTTGCATATTTTTAGGAGCTATATAAATGGAATATTGGATATTATTTCATATCACATTATATGTTCAAATAAAAGCAAAATTAGGGAAAACTGAAATGATAAGTTTATATATATGTATTTTGTTGGAATAATAAACTTTGCAGGAAAAATATTAATAAAATCGAACAGGGACACATTTTTTACCTATATTTACCATATCATTTTTTATCTTTCCTATGTATAGTACATTGAAAATACTACTAAAACTGCACAATATTTACTACTAAAACTGCACAATATTATAGAACATTGAAAATACTACTAAAACTGCACAATATTTACTACTAAAACTGGATAATATTATAGTACATTGAAAATACTACTAAAACTGCACAATATGCACGTATAGGAATTCCCATTGTTTTAGAATAGTTCATAGTTCTACATGTGGCGATTTTGAGGAAATGTGCTTTTGACAAACCCGGGGTTTGTTTATCGTATTTTTAGTAGTATTTTCAATGTATATACACATAGGAAAGATAAAAAATGATATGGTAAATATATAGATAAAAAATGTGTCCCTGTTCGATTTTACTCATTTTCTTTCCTTCCAAGGTTATTATTCCAGGAAAATATATATAAAGTTATCAAATTTCTGTAATTTTGCTTTTAATTTAACATAATGTGAATGTGATATGAAATAATATCCAATATTCCATTTATATTGCTCCTAAAAATATGCAAAATGTTCGTTTTTTGCAAAATTTTACATGATTAAGCATTTTGATTAATTATAAGTGACGCAAAAGTATATACATAATTTATTAATCAATTCACTTAAAAGACATGATTTTTGAAAGTTTTCTCAATATTTGTTTTTAGAAATATTAACACCCTGTATTTTCCAAACGGCTTATTATGAAAGGCTGAAATTTGTGCACCAAAGAGATATCCAAAAAATCTAGAGTCTCTGAAGAAATTGTATCCGTATCTCCCCTCCTCTTTCCGTTGTAGCCCATCGAAAATCAAAAAAATTACATTTTTATTTTACTTGTAAAATTTTAACTGCACAATATTTTTAAAAACAAATATTGAGAAAACTTTTGAAAATCATATTTCTTTTAAGTGCATTGATTAATAAATTATATTCATTTGCCTCACACTTATAATTAATCAAAATGCTTAATAATCATGTAAAATTTTGCAAAAAACGAACATTTTGCATATTTTTAGGTGCCTGAATGGAATGGATATTTTTTCATATTACATTATGTTCAATTAAAAGCAAAGTTAGAGAAAACTTAAATGAATTAATAAAATTAAAAAAAAAATAATAAAATCGACCGGGAATACATTTTTAACTTACATTTATCATTTCATATTTTTTCTAAAAAATACTATATGGGAATTGCCTTTGGTTTAGAACAGCTCATATTTCTATATGAGGCGATTTTGAGGAAATGTGCTTTTGCCAAACCCGGGGTTTGTTTTTGATATTTTTTATAATGGTGTAAAAATTATTGGTAAATAATGTTGTTTACATTTCTTAATTTAAAGCAATACGCAAAACCTTAATTTCCCAACATTTTAAAAAAATTAGTTACTAGTTTTTGTCAAAGCACGGGAGATTTGCTTGATTGCTACATAAATTAGTTGTATATTGCTGAGAGCTTGTGTGATAGTGAAAAATATCCACATTATAGTCCTCCAAGTTATTCTTCGTCTCCACAAAGACTTATTTCATAATTACAACCAGGAGTATATTGTAAACAGGGAATTTATTATTACCTAAAGTTTGAAGTTTTGAATTTTGATGAATTGTATATAATAGTATAATACTGGTATACTGGTATATAATAGTATAATAATTGTATATAATAGTATAAAATTTATGGAATATTATTATATTCTGGCTATAGCCAATCTATATAATATATTTTCCTATTGAACTGGGAGCGTAATAATTTAAATAAAACTTCAAATATTTAAAGTCTAAATTAACTATTTATTTATTCAAAACTTATAAGTTAGTAATTAGCTTCATACAGAACTTTCTGTTCTGAAAGCTGTTTAACTCAAGCTGAATAAACTTCGACTCCCTGAATTACCAAAAAATCCAAGTATTTATACGCAAATTTTAATTTGCCGGCCTTTGTTTACATAAAAAATGTAAACAACTTTGATTTACTAATAACATAATTAATTTATGATTGAGTAATTGCACTCAATATTAATTATTATTAATTGTTTGTTTTTATACCCAAAATTGCATAGTCGACAAAATTGCGCACTAAGCATTATTAAATTATTGACACAGTTTAATAATACAAATTTAACTAGAACAATATTTTATATTTGAATAAATATTGTTCTTGTTACGCAATGCGAAAAGCAAATATTTTATGGTACAAACAATTAGTTATCGTTTATTACAAAGACGGTGTTTTTATTCCACAACACCTCCCCCTTTGAAGTACAAAAAATGGATACATTTTTTGAATGTTGGGCAATTCAGAGTTGTTCAATTTATTCAGCTTTTTTTTCAATTTTTTAATCTTATTTTCTATACATTTTATTTTCATATATATTTTTTTTCACAATTTTTAATATACAAATTTTTTAAAATAGGTATAATTTTATATATACCTTTTATATTATATATAAATTTTTTATAAATTTATTCTTTTACATACATTATTTTTATATTTTAACAATATTTTATTTCCAACTTTATTAAACATTTGTCAATTTTATATACATTTCAATTCCTTTTCAACTTTATTTTAATACATTTTTTCTTCAATACAATTATTTTTATTTTCCTTTTATTCTTTCTTTAAGCATTTTGTTTTAAAAACCGAATTATGCACTCTTAACAATTGGTTAAGAAAATTCACCTATCTTTAAGAGATTAGGCTCGGTTGTTTCCCTAACATTTATATATTTTAATGTTATACATTTTAACAATTTTTTTCAATAAATTTTCAATTTAATTTCTACAATTCTTTTCAATAATTCTTAATTTTCTCATTTAAAAACAATATTAAATATACAACTTTAAATATTCTCATTCGTTTTTCAAATATACAACTATGATTTTTTTTTATTTTAAACAATATTAAACAACTTTACATATTTCTTTTTTTAATATTTAAAATTTTATACATTTTAACTATTATATTATTATATATTTTCAACATTTACAAATTATTAATTTTTTTTTATTTTTATACCGTACAACAATTTTTTAAATATATTCATTTATTTTACTATATTTTTCTTTTATTTTTAATATTAATTTTTTTAATATGTGTATTAGTATATTATTTCTGTGTAATTATCTTCTTTATGATATAATTAAATAATGGAATAATTATTTTCCCCCTTTTTTTATATATAACTGTAATTGGCTAGTTAATTATGATTCTCTAAAAGTTAAAATTTATAATAATAAATTTACTAAAAGTTTAATTTTAAGTACTAACAAAAAATTTTTAAACTGAAAATTATACCCCTAAAACTTAAAATTATATTTATTATGTTGTATTACTACAACTACATTAGTTTATATAAAAAAATTAATTTGATTTTAAATTTTTCTCCTAAAAATATGCACCTAAAAAAGATTAATTATTCTTATCAAAGACAAAACAATTTTTATTGAAATATAAAAAACTAATCTAGATTTAACATATTAATCGTATAAAGTTATAAAAATCATTATTTTCGAGTTTCATAATTTTATGCATGTTTCCTAAAATATTTATAATTCCGTGGAATTATTGTAAGACTATATTTATGAGTTTTGTGCGCATTTACTAGCGAACAATTTTTATTCAATTTTTCCTTTACTATTTTTATTTCAGGATATTGGATTAAATTATTTACTTTTTCCATAAAATTTGTATTCAAGTTTGTCCCTTTTTGGCTCTTTTCCTTTTGTTGAATAAATTCTGCTTCTATTTTTTCTACGTGCTTTTCGATATACTTTTCTGTATTTTCATTAAATTGTATTATTTGATAATTTTCCTGCTGTGGAACTATACTCGGTTTAAGTTCCGAAATTAACATTTCTTCGTTTTTATCCTGTACTTCTTCATTGTTATATAAAAGTCTAATATGACCTAATGCTTCTTCCGAATTTTCTTCATATATTTGTATCTTTTTATTTCTACTTTTATTTTTTCCACATTGTTTTTTTACGTTGCTTATAGTTTCAGTTTTTTTATGCTGTATTTCTATAACAGTTCCAAATTCTATTTTTTCTACGTCCAAGTTTTTACTCTCTTCTACTACATTATATTCTTCTATTACTTCGGATTTATTTATTACATTGTTATTTTTTAATTTATTTTCTCCACAAAAATTTACTGGATTTAATTCATTTTCCATTTCTTTTAATTCTGGTGTTTTGAATGCCGAATTCATCAATACTAAATAGTTTGGGTAGTACCCAAGCGTGGTACTACTGCAAGGTTGAAATGAACATAAATTTGCTTCAGGTTTCCTAATTGGGGTTTTACCAAAAGGAACTTCTATCGCCTTTTGTTTATTTATGGTACTCGAAATTTCCTGTAATTTTGATGTACCCTGAATATTGCATTTTTTATATAAATTATTATAAATAGAACTACCATCTTTGGGTATTCTTTTCTCCATATTAATTACTTCATATTCATTATCTAAATCATTATTACTACAAAAATCTTCATTACTATTTCTCAATGTTTTACTATGCCCTTTTGGCGTATTATATGCAATATTTTGACTCCTTTTTTCCTCAATTTTAAATGAATTTCTATTCATTATGATAACCTGAGCTCCATTGTCATTTGAAAGCTTTGCTTCATCTATTTTTGATATATTCATTGGTAATTCAATATTTTCTTTATAAGTTTTTTCCTGTAAATTTTGTCTTCTTAATAACATAATTGTGGGGGATGAATCAGGGCGTTTTGATTCATCCCTTATTAAAGCACGCGATTCATACTTTTGCTTAGCAGGGCAGTGAAATATACTGTGTCCTGGGCTGTCGCACCAGTCACAATTTTGCGCCACTAAATTTTCTCTATATGTTGTACAAAAACGGCTAGTATGACCTAGTTCCCCACAACTATAACATTTTAAATTATTTTTATTAGTTCTATAATTATTATTTTTATTAGTTGCACTAAAATTTCTATTGTAGCTATTTATATTGTTCGTGTAATTTATTTTTTGATTTCGTTCCGAGTTCCTTTGGAAATTTTGTAGTCCAGAAGAATAATTTTCGTTATTGAAATTATTATTATTTTCATTTTTATGATAACCTGTCTTTTGATCATCAATTTTCATTAATAATTTCTTTAACAATGTGAAAATAACATTTTCCCTTGACAGATTTTCTGTTGAGTTGCTCAATGTGTAGTTTTCCCTACCGTATTCGATCGCCTTTTTTACTGCTATGTTTAAATTTGAGCAATTTTGTGATCTCATATAAAATTTCAATTGTTCCGAACATAATCCTCTTATAAAACTGCGTTTTGCTACTTTCGTCATTTCCTCTTTTAGAATCCTACCCTCACCTGGGTAAGTGTTATCTACCATAATTGTGTAGGCCTCCAGCTTTTGCAAGAGTCTATTTCCAAAATTTTCTACTGTTTCATCCTGTCCCTGATAACATTCCTCCAATTCCCTAGCTAATTGAGGAAGGTCCTTATAAGGTACAAAGTAATCACACAAAACATTTTTAAATTCTTCAAAATCTATAATATTATTGTGTTGGAAAAGAGCATTCGCTTTTCCTTTTAATTTACTTCTTATAAGATTGTTTAGAACAAAACTTCTTCCCCTAAATTCAGTTACATAATAAGCTTCTTCAGCCAGATATAGAAAATTTTGTAAATCCAGAGTCGGGTTCTCCCCTGACCCTGAAAATACTGGTACATGTACTAAAAAAGTTTCAAATGTCTCAGTGACGGACAGCATTCCGTCGCTAAAAGACATTTTTTATAAAAGATGAAAGCTACATTAAACACATAAAATTTTTGGAAAACCCTTTTTTCCAAACTAAAAGAAATTATACAGAGAAATTTCCTTAAAAAAACGCGAGACTCTTAAGATAAAATAAATATTCCTATTAACTAACATTTTTGACAATTTTTTTTCTGATTAACTAGCCAAAAAACATTTTTTTTAAAAAAAAAATTTTTTCTCAAATAAAGAAAAAAATGACAATGCAACAACCCCAAAAAAAATTACACATAAAAAAACATAACTAATAGTGTATGACAATTTTTAATTTAACTTCATTTTTTTTTTCTTATGTAAAAAATTTTTTCGAAAATGAATATATTTTACCAGAAAAAGATAACTACCTATATATTACTAACTATACATATTAAAAAATGATTTTTATTTTAAAAAAAACTAATTATACATTTATTTGTATATTAAAAAAAATTTAAGACAATTTTTTTTTTCAAAATTAATTATACATCTATTTGTTAAAAAAAATTTACAATGATAATCCGGGAAAAAGAACAACAAAAAATCTACAATTTTTATACAAAAATAATAATAATTATACAATTTAAAACAGAAGCTACGCAAAAAATGCGTCGTGCTTATCCCTTGTTCGCTTCACGCGAAGTGCAAGGTTGTTTATTTGTATATTTTTTGTGTTTCGTTGTATTTGATACTGATGTACTCGTTGTAGGCTGCTTTATAAAATTGTTCTCTGCTTGATTTCCAAAAACTGCCTTTTTGTTCTTCTTTTGGTTTTTTGTCCGTGAACAAAATCCTGTTTTTTTTTGATTTTCCCAAAAAAAACTTCAAATAGTGGTCCAAAAAAAATTATATTGGTTCTACCAAGAAACGTAGTTCTTGGTTAACCGGCTGCGCCAATGTTATGTTCAAAAATTTATGGAATATTATTATATTCTGGCTATAGCCAATCTATATAATATATTTTCCTATTGAACTGGGAGCGTAATAATTTAAATAAAACTTCAAATATTTAAAGTCTAAATTAACTATTTATTTATTCAAAACTTATAAGTTAGTAATTAGCTTCATACAGAACTTTCTGTTCTGAAAGCTGTTTAACTCAAGCTGAATAAACTTCGACTCCCTGAATTACCAAAAAATCCAAGTATTTATACGCAAATTTTAATTTGCCGGCCTTTGTTTACATAAAAAATGTAAACAACTTTGATTTACTAATAACATAATTAATTTATGATTGAGTAATTGCACTCAATATTAATTATTATTAATTGTTTGTTTTTATACCCAAAATTGCATAGTCGACAAAATTGCGCACTAAGCATTATTAAATTATTGACACAGTTTAATAATACAAATTTAACTAGAACAATATTTTATATTTGAATAAATATTGTTCTTGTTACGCAATGCGAAAAGCAAATATTTTATGGTACAAACAATTAGTTATCGTTTATTACAAAGACGGTGTTTTTATTCCACAACAAAAGTAATTGTAAATAAAATTTTATTCAGTGAAAATATGGAAATTACCTACCTAATAAATTTATTACAGAAATTAAAAAGTTAAATAAATTTAAAATATATAAATGAAATAAATTAAAGATTTTACAAATTGAAATAAATGGATCATAAAAATAATTGGCAAATTGATTGAATACATGATATATTGGTTAAAATATATTAGTACTTAAATATAAAAATTTCGTCTCTATAGAATGTAAAAAGAAACCATTTCAGAACATACCAAGAAACATATACAGAAATGTGGAAAAATTAAGAACATAAATCTTTTGCTGTTATAATTTACTACATATATTATATATTACATTTTTATACTCCATTAGATATTCTTGAATTAGGGATATTTTAAATCAATTGTTCATGATTTCTTAATGAATTTATATAATGTCGATATATATACAAATTAATTTTTATTGATTCAAAATTTTAAGTTTTATAATTATGGTCAACTAATTAATTAATATATAGTTATTTAGTGTATAATTTTCGTTTATTAATTTTCAGTTAGTAATAGAAAAATAATACAAATTATTTTATAGTATGTATATGTATTTGTATATATATTGCACTTTAAACTTTTTTATAAATAACTGATTTTTTGACGAATCGATCTAAATAAAAAATATTACCAAAAATTAATTAATTCAAATTAATTTATTTAAAATTTTGTTATTTTTTCCCCAACATATTAACACTAACGACATCGTCATTAATTTTTCTCTTTATGTTAATCTTACATGCTAATAGTTACACAAAAAATAACACAATTATTATATTTTATGAAATCTCGTACAATACATATTAGTACACACATATCCTTTGTTGTGATTATGCTTAGGGGATTATGTTGTTAATATTACGAAAAAAATGTGATCTAAAAAGTAAATAAATAACAAATATTTTAACCATTTACCTAATAGTAGTAAAACCTTATAATGTAGCAAACACTTTCTACTTACATAGATATTTTGTTTTTATTTTGGTTCACTCACTTTTTTTGAAAGTTGAAATTAATTTTTTTTTCTGTTTGTGGTATTTTGTAAAATAATAATACGTGAGCTTTTAGTAAAATTAGTAATTCTAAGAGTGTGACAAAATATTTACTGAATAAAATTACTCGTACTGTAATTATATTTGAACATTATAATTACAATTTAATTTTAGTATTAAAGTTTTCAATTAATTAATGAAATTTATTTTAAATTCAGTCCAGCAATACGTTAATTATAAATATGCGTTATAAATGTTAATACAGTTTTCTGACAGAAGTTTTCAAAATTTCGTATTGAATTTGAAAAAAAAAAATCAAACATTGGTTTTAAATTTGTCATTTTTGTATAAAAATTTAGCGAACTTTCGAATTAGTATATGATATGCCATTTACGATTTACCTAAAGTTCGTCACACGAAGAACTGAACCCAAAATTGTCCAGCAACCGTAATAAAATTCCCATTGGATATATGAACATTAAGGCGCACATTTTAGGTTTATTTCAATTAAGTTGAACTAAAAAAATCGATAGAGAGGAAGAGGAGGCCAGGTTTTGGCTGTAGCGAAATTGGAAAGAAAGAAAAATCGATAGATCCACTTCCAATAGTAAAATATTCAAATTAAAATTTCCTAGAAAGATTTAACTTATATTTTTTTCAACCTTCTATAAATAAGAATTTAACAAATATTTTCAATTTCTCGAGAAAATTTATGGATAAAAATGTCATATTATTGCCATTATTATAATTATAAATATAACAACAAAATGAAGAATGGAAATACAATTTATATTTAATGTTCTAAATTTAAATATTCTTTAATATAATTTATAAGGACATTTCTTAAATGGAAAAATATGCCTACTAGTTTCATGCAATCTGTCTGTCCCACGGGGCGTCCCATAGAGAAACTGAATTTTACATATTTGATAAGGTTATAAACTGTAGAACATAAGTAATTTTTCATCAAGTAAATAAATTCTTAGCGTAAGCATAAAATGTTGGACAGTCATTTAAGAACAAAATAAGTAGGATACCATGTCGCAGTGCATGAGGCAGTGAGTTGAATTCCCTGCCGATGCATCAATGTCATTCTAAGTTGGTTGAGCTTTAAATGCGTACCAGTAATAAAATATACAGGAATATAAATTTTAAGACGGGGAAAAATGCAGGTGGTCCAATTCCGGAACAGAGGAATTTATGATTCGGAATCCATATAAAATTAGTAGGTCCCAAAAAATTGCAATATAATGCCGGAAAAACCTCTAAAAGGTAGAGCTAGGCCCACAATTATTCATCAGATTATCAAGTCAATTTCTACTACTATCCCCTCTAGGTTATAAATCATCCAATTAATTTCTTTAAAAAAAATTTATTTATAATAAAACAATATAATTTATATTTTTTAAATAACAAAAAATTGCGTGTATCTTCATAAAATTAATATCGATTAAATCTTGTAAATAAAAATTCTTCGAGCAAATGAAAGTTACAACACAGAAACATATTAAAATTTATAATAATAAAATATCATTTTTTATTGTTTCCAGAATTTTTATTGAATTTTCACAATAAAAACATTAGAATTTTTTTTTTTTTCAAATTGATTCCTTTTAGGTAATAAATATTTGCTCATCCTTCCAAACAAAAAGACAAAAAAAACAAGAATTTCGAAGGACCAAAAAAAAAAACAAAATAAATTTCACCCTAAAGAAATTGTAAAAAAAAAAGTGTATAAGATTATTATCCTTTCTGCCTTGAATTGTTCTTGTTACCAAAAACTGAAAACAAAAAAATAACTTCTGGAAGATTCTTCGTACTGTGTTTACGAGTATTTCAGGATATAAAAAAGAAGGTATAATTCGTTACTTCTGCTACAGTTAAGAATTCTATAAATTTTATCAGTTGTTTCCTTGTGTTAACATCGATGTTTATTTTCGAGGACCTTAGATGTATATATATAAACTTTTTTTTTTAAACATTTTCCATTTCAATAGGTTAACAAAAAAATAAAATGTAAAATACAGGATACCAATAAAAATACATAATAATAAACAGAAATTTTTCTGTTTTCTTGAAAAATATTTTAAAATTTGTTACATAGAAAAAGTTGCAATATATAATTCCTATACATGATTCAATGAGAGAACAAATAAATATTCAAAGATTCCAGGGTGCAGAAAAATTTAAAAGAAATTTCGATTATTGCAAGTAAAAAATATAGTCTTGCACTTTTATATATGATAAGGTGGACTTTTACACGCGCAACATTTTACTCTCACGACTTTTTTACTCAAGCGAAAGCCAGACAAACTAACTCTTTCTTTTGAGAATAAAAGGAATAGAGAAAAATGTTCTTTAACCATATGCACATTATCGACATTTTTGTCTTAGTCATACATTTCTAATAATTTGTAATTACTTTCTAACTCCCGCGCAAGAGAGAGAGAGGGTCAGTGATATAAATGATTTTAATAGTTTTTCATTTTATTGCTAAAGTGGCATTTTAACGTGAGTTATCTCATAAATCTGCCTGTTTACACGAGTATGCATGCAGCATACATTTTTTATCCTCGTTTCATACCCTCTTGCCTATAAGCCTCTCTTTGTTTCATACTCTCTTGCCTATAAGTTTTGTCGTGTTGTGATGTAGTGCATACTCGTGTAAATTGGCTCAATGAGTTATAATGAGCAAAACCATTTCGTGGCATTCCACTTTAAAATAATGACATAAGACAACTCATAAAGAACTGTCATTTTATGCAACAGCAAAATAGGTTTTGCATATAAACATTTACATAGTTTAGTATTTAGTTCGTTAATTTAATAATAAACTCAAAATAAAATAAAATTTGGAAAATTATGTAAGTAATTAATTAACTATAATTAACTCATTAATTTAATTATACATATATAATCATATATAATATTACAAAATATTAAAACGTTATTTTTTACTTACATAATTTTCCAAATTTAATTTTACTTTGAAATAAAAATACAAAACAAAAAAAAGAGATAAAAATTGTATGATAATATCAACAATGTAAAACTAGTCACATTTAGGATGTAGTTATAAATATCTAAATTCAGTTACAGCTTAACTGGAATTGAATTATCAGATTAATTTTTTATGTTTTTTTTATGAAATTTTAATGTAAATATAAGATAAAATATTTCAGTTTTTTTATAGTTCTTGCAAATATGTTAATTCCTTTTTTTCGTATATTTTCTTATACCTAATAAAAATCGTAAATCCTGATGGAATATTTCAATTTATGATAAGAAAATTTAATAAATCGCATAACTTCTGTTAAATTTCTTATAGACTTGTACTTTGAAAACCAATAATATTTAAATTATGGTCAGATTTGTTATTAAGCTATATAGTCACTATAGTTGACTAATACAAGGAATTTATTATTAATTTTTCTGAGAAATATTTAATACATTTAAATTTTTTTTCTGATATAGGATCAGTAAATAAAGTTAGTATATATTATATTTTGCGGCAAGAGGGCTAATCAATGTCAGTTAGATTTATTATTAAGTGTTAATATTATAAAATTAATTTTATATTATATCAAATTTGAAATTTCAATAATTTTTTATACCACAATTTTGCCATCTAATTTCTAAAGTATTACAAAGCAGAAAACTATAATTAATTTAAAATTTTCTGGCTTGAGATAGTATTCTTGAGACTGAGAAAAGTTTAAAAAAAAAATAAAATGCATAAAATTATTGGTAAAAAATTATTTTATAGAAAAACTACATAAATAAACATTTTCTTTTTTATTTCTTTTGTTTATTCAAATGTAAAACGTGCCATTTTTAACTTTGTCGAGATTTTTCCACATGTGCAACTTTTTCCTTTAACTTTCAGCGGAAAAAATTAATTGAAACATAAAAAGTACTTTTTAGTTTTCTTTTAGTTTTTTATTTGTAGTTTTCCTTATTATTGTTACTATTCTTTTGAAAATTATGTACCAAAGTCTTTTGCTTTGTTTAATTTTAATTATTTAGTTAATAAGCGTTTCTACCATACCATTTAAGTGCATTTTAAATCATTCAAATAATTTCTTTTTATAAGTTTTGATATTAAATAATTTTCATATTTAAATCTCATAATTTTACGAAATTAAGAGAAACTCTACTGGCTCCGGGAAAACCAGTCAAAAACATTTCAGTACAAAAAAAAAAGGAATTTCAGTCAAAAATAAGAAAGCATCTGTGTCAAAATAGTTTTTGACTGAATTGCCTTTTAAGAAGGATATTCAATCAAAAAACTGAAAAGGAATCCCAGTCAAAACGTCAAAACCGTCTGGAAAATGGAAAATATCTTCATTTGTTTATAATTTTTTATAAAAAAATTGGTTAATAAAGAAAAGGCAACTCAGTCATACTTTTTTTGACCGGAATGCCTTTTTTTTACTGAAGTTCCATCTTGAAAAGGCATTTCAGTCATAAAATTTGTTTGAAATCATTTTTGACTGAAATGCTTTTTGTTTTTGACTGAAATGTTTTTGACTGGTTTTCCCAGCCCCACTCTACTTACTTCAGGCCAAATCAAATATAAAAATGTTGATTAATCATTGAGAGTTACGCTAAAATTTTTGAAATGCCTAAACAAATTTAAATAACCTATAATGAAAGTCGTCGATTTCATGATGTCATGTTGCCGATTGTGTTGCAGAAAAGTTTGTTATATTTTTTGTTTTACTCTTTAACGCATTGGCGCATTAATATAAATTAAATATGTAAAATTATAACTCACAATTTTCTTAATTTTTTTTTTTTTATAGACTTCTGTGATTATTGTCAATCATGATGACACTGCGTTTTTTACTCAAAACTTCATCGTCATAACCATCATCATTTGATCCACAACATTCTCAAGCGACAAGCTTCAATGACTAAGGTATCTCGAATATTTCATATATTTTTTTTAAGAGGCTCACCAATCAGATTTGATTATATGAATCCTATTTGTTAAGGTTTTCTTTTCAGATCTCGGGTCGATTTCCTACTTTATTATGTATGGGGTACGCCCGAAAATCGAACTCGGGACATCTTAGTTAGAAGCTTAGAAGTCTACGCCTTCCTAACCCACTAGGCTACTAAAAACCCTCATATACTTTATTTGCATACATGTATAAGATACCTAGGTCGTCTGGGCAAAACCACATAAGTCATTTTTGTAAATTAACTTAGACTAAAGACTAAATCGACTTAAGTGTTTTTCGCGTAATGCACTTTGAAATGATTTTTTATGAGTGATAAGATCCGTTTGCTTTTGTGGAATATTTTTCAAACAAACTGACTTAGGTGTTAATGGCAAATGAACAGAAAAGGTCAGTTAAAGAAAAAAACCATTTCTTAAAAAAACATGACTTAGTGGTTTTGCCCAGACGACGTAGATACATTAATGTGATTATTTAATTAACATAAAACTTTTAACAAAAATCTTAAAATTAAATTAAAAATCTAATAAACTTTCTATGTGTAATTTATGTAAAAAAAATTATCGTTACAATATAAATTTTCTTTTACAAATTTTCATAAAACAGTTATTTTGTTGTTGTTGACAACTTTGAAAAGGTAAATAAACCTAATCCTTTTACATAAACTTATAAAAAGGATATTCTTTTGATAATAAATTTTATTATAAAAGAAACTATAAAATTTAAAAAAAAAAATGATTAAGTATACAAAAACGAATTTGTGTTAGTAGTACAAATAAAATAAATATTCTCTAAATCTAAAGTTAGAAAAATTGTATGTTATATTTTTTTTTACCTAAATTTAAATTTTCTTTTATATAGGCGACTATGTAACGTCATAAACTAAAAATTTGAATCGTTTCAAGTCATTAAAGAAAATAAACTTTTAGCATAAAAAAGATTTTCATTTAAATTTAATTGATTCAAATACATAACTAAAAAGGTTTTTATAGAATGATCCTTTTTTTTAACATAATGATTTACAGCCATGGATACTGATACTACAAAAGTCATTTATGATTATGTTAAAGGTTATTGTCCTATTAGTATTTTTTTATAGATCTTTAACGAAATTGTTTATAGGAATTTAAGTATAAAAAAAGGATCTGTGTATATAAACTTCCTTACCATAGTATAATTTTATTGAAACATTTTTATTGATAATTAAAAAAAAAAAAGATTTCATATTAAAATAGACGATTTTCATATTTAACTTTTTGATACTTCTTCTATAGAAAAAATTATGATTTTTTTTTTATCTTATTTGTTTTTTGTTGATACGCAGATTTATAATTAAATTTTTAAACCATAATTTTATTAGAGTGAAAATTTGTGAATTATTCTCAAATATTTTACAATATATATTTTTTTATTATTTGAAAATATTTGTTAAGTTTTTATGGTAAATTTTTTTGGGATTTTAGTTTTTCGTGAATAATTTGTTCTTAAAAGAATTCAAAGCAAAATATTTGTGAAATATAGTGACTATAAGTTATTTAGGATTTTTATCAAAAATATTCTGTCAAAAACTTGTCCATGGGAAATTAATATTTTAATAAAAAATTCTGAAAATAAAATTCTTCAAAATTTATTTGACGGCCCTAAAAAAACAAAAAAATATATTTTAACTATGGTCAACATAACTCAATCATTATTGTCGCTAGTTTACTGTCAATTCCAGCCCGGCTACAGGCTACTAACACAAAATCAAGCTTAATTAAACTGCCGAATTTAATTCAGCTTTTATTTACCTCTTAATATTGGCGAAATTGTATTAAAAAGAAATATTAGCTGTATTTTTTTCAAATGGGTCTGGGTCAAAGTTTGAAAAAAACGATAAGGATCATTTATTCGGGTTTCATAAATTTGAACATTTATCTAATTTTGTTTGCACCGCCATCTGTTTGTAAATTTCCACATTAAATCTATTCAGGTTTCAAAACCTTGAACAAGATAAATATCTGGGTTATGTTGTTGTTGTTTTTCATATAAAAATGAAAACCTTGACCCAGACCCGTTTGAAAAAAACACAGCTATTATTATTATTTTTTCATTCGCAAATTGTCATAATTTTTGTTTTTCAGGCAAAAAAGTGATGTATCGTTAATCTAGTACAGGTTTACATTCATCAGGAAGGAGACAGTCACAGTAGTACTAAAATAATGTCATAATCATAATGTTAGTGCCATCTATTAGCTAATGTGTTTCTCCCTTACGACGATGTGACACTAGAATTTAGTTGTCCAACTGTTCAATATTTTGACACTATCATATCTTATTTAGATTCTAAATTAGACATGAGATCGCAAATGGAGAACTACAGATAATATTTAAGTGTCATTGGTTAAGCAAGTATTATTTTTGAAACAATAAAACTGCTTCAAGGACAACCCTCACTTATCACATTGGTCTAACATGTAGCTTTCGAGTTATGGAAGTCTGCATACTATATCCATGTGTTTTGCTGTTTCTTCATCGCGTTCGTGTCAGCAAAATCTACTGAGTTCTTCTATGTTTTGTTTATTTGCATGCCTAGCACTCTCAGTGCCACAGAAAAAACAGGCCTTTTTTAACATGTTGTCACACACATTGACCTGACAAGTTTATTTTAAAAAAAGTCTTTGTCAGACAAATCGACCTGACACAGAGTATGTTAAAAAATGCGTTGTCAGACAAAAATATGAAATTATTAATGTATTTTCAATATAAACTTGAAAAAACAAAAACATCTTTATTCTATAAAGTTAATTTTTAGGCATTTGCATTTATGAGTGATGGTCGGCGAAGTAATCAGAGCACATTGTAGGTTGACCAAAACATTTCTCACAATAAGTTTTCACTTTTTTGGTCTTTCTACGAGCCTCTTGGCGGGAATGTGCTTTAGCTAATTTGGCATAGCAAAACATGCACTGTTTTCGATCAGCCGTTACCTGTTCGCTTATCTAAAATATGGGTAGTTTTATGAACTTCAGATGCGGCTGCCATGGAATGAGACAAATATGCGCGTGCTATTTCTTCGCGAAATTTAGTAATTGTGGTTTTGCATTTGGTGACCGTATTGTAAGTAATGTGTTCATTTACCATTGCAGTGTACAGTATATAAAGTCATTAAATATAAATACGTACATTTCCAATCATCAAATACCTACATCAATTTTTTATGCGGTTCAAATGTAAATTTCACTAAAGGAAACGCTGCGTTTACGTTTATTGCTCTTAAAACAAACGATGCATTTATTGTGCGTTTTATAATTCAATCGCTTTATCCTTCAGGTCTAGTTATAATAGACTTTGCAAAACTTTGGAAAAATTGTATCGAAAGTTTTTCCAAGTTTCAAAGTTTTGCAAAGTCTATTATAACTATCCCGAAGCAACATTTTTCAAAATTCAAAAAATATTTATTTTAAAAAACAAATATTTCAAAAAATTATTGTTTGCCATTTGTATTATCCCAGCAAGAAATTTTCCATTGATTCCGTCAATCAGAAATCAATCAATAGTAATTTTGCTCATTTATTGACACGTGCTATTGAAATGTAAAAAATTGATTACTATAGTTAAGTGGCAATCAATTATTAAACACTTAATAATTGATTCTAGGAATCATTTTCTGATTGGCTTATTTATTTTTAATCATATGTTGATGTTAAAGTAATGATGTGTCATTGTGAAATAAAGTGTCAAATCAATGTGAAATAATATCTGGAATATATGTACAAAAGTAAATAATTATAAATATAGATACAAAAAGTAAATAATTATAATTAAAGTGTAAAAAAAGTAAATAATTATAATTATTTAGATTTTAAAAAAAAAAGGTTATTATATTTAAATGTAAGTACATTTTAAATTTGTATTAATAATAATAATAATGGACAAGATTTTCGGTATAAGCAAACGACATTTTTGTCGCTTACTTAAGAGAAGAAGGGAATCTGAAAGCGACATAACTCTGCAACTTCATCAGGATAGAGAAAATGAAATTCCACAACAATAGCTGCAAGCACAGAATCCACGCACGCAATAGAAAATATAGATGACTCAGTAGAAAATGATTTGGAAGATTCCAATGCAGAAGAGGCCTCATATATAGGTGATGTTAGTGAAAGTGAGGAAGATGATAATTATATATCTGAAAATAATTTTAGAAATAAGCTAGCTATGTATATGGAAAATGTTGTGTTTTTACATAAATTTATAAAATAAATTTATAAAGATTGAATTCATAATTATATTTTTATTTAAAATTAGTTATACATATATGAGATTATGATTTTAAAATTGTACGATTTTAATTTTGTATTTATGATCTTTGCTAGATAATTTATTAAAATGTAAAAGCAAGAAACGGAAATATAAAATTGTACAATTTGAGCATCATAATCTCATATATAACTAATGTAGATGTAGTGGTTTATTTATAGAATCAGTTCCTAATTAATTTTAGGAATCAACTAAGGTATCACAGTTTTATCAATTATTCTTTAATTTTCAGAATGGCTTTTATATCAAATATATACCAATTTTTAATTGATTAGTAGAACCAATTTATTATAGGTCAGGATCTAGTCCAATCAAAAGCTTTAAAAAAGCGGACATCAGCTATATAAAATAAATGGTTATTAATTGATTATTAATCAATATAATAATCAATTCTTTGATTCCAGAATCAATTTGTTATCAATTTGGTTTCAATTTATGTCTTGCTGGGATGTTAAATAATTTTAATAATTTTACATTTTAAAAATTTTAAAAAAATATACTTTGTTTAAAGTGTCATATTGCCAAGTTTCAAAATTTTTTTGCGATTCATAGCGTACCAACAAAAGTTTTCGAAATTCAACGAAAAGTTTTAAAAAGTTAACGAAATTTGCTTGAAGTATATTATAATCATTTGAATGCGCTCCAGTACAATCGCCCGGCTGTCATATTTTTCAAAAGTTTTGCAAAGTCTATTATAATTCCCACTTAAATTTATATTTAATATTATAAGTTTACCGAACTCATCCGCAAACCTTGAAAGACTATTTTCCCAAATCAATTTAAATAAAACAAAACAACGTAATCGTTTAGAAGTTGATGCTCTAAAGGATATTTTATTTAGTAAGGATTATTTAAAAATGCATAATTGTTCATGATACAATTTAGAAATAAATAATTTAGTATTAAAAAAATTTATAAAAAATATTATGCGAAAAATAAATAAAATAAAAGCTATTTAACGATGTGATAATAATGTATATTAAATATGAACATTTTATGAATTATTATTTTTAAATAATATACTTACTAAACAAAATACCCTTTAGAAAGTATAAAAAAGTACTAAATAATTTAATTTACAGTATTGAATTATAAAATTTTATTTTTGTTACTTTCTCAATAATTATTTTTTATATTAAATAAATAAATCAATAACATGTTTAACTCTTTTTCGTCTCCTGCTTTGACTATTATGTTACATTTTACATATCTTAGAAGATTAAATCGCTTTAATTTATATAAACTTATGAAAATCAAAGTTTGCAGCGACATCTCTTGTGATTTTACACAGATGACGATTTTGACGATTTTCATGTTAAAAAAATGACGATATAAAAATTTTGGACCTGGGCAACGCTGATTTGCACTAGTTTTGCATATATATTGTAATATTGTATTAGGAAATATATGAAATATCATTATTTAATTATGGATTTTTTGAAAAATCTGAAAAAACCTTGTAAATATTTTAATTAAAAAAAACCATAATTTGACAAATAACTTTAATTAATTGTTTTATTTAATTTTTTGTTATTGCCATCAATTTTATATTGTAATTGTGAATTTAAAATTCTTATTTTAAAATACATTTTGCATTTAAAAAACAATTTTTTTACATCTACGTGTAGATCAATGTTTTCCGATGTTTCCAATAAGTTTTTAATATTATTTTGACCAACTTTTAATTTATCTTCATTGTGCTTATTAAAAATATTCTCTAAAAAAGTTAATTTATCTACAAAAATAACATTTGGTTTTTGTAGTCCCCCTTCGTTGATATGGTCCGTCCAAGTAAATCCAGAAAATCGAGTTTCGGAATATTCAGCAACGACTTGCTATAGATAGTCGATAGCCTGGTCGTGTCGATTTTTATTTTGTACAGTCTAATTGTATCGCCTCGTCTAAAAAGTACTGTCATATCACATTTTAACAATAGAACACTATAATGAATGTTTTTACCAAATATCTGCCTAATCCATCCAGAGGGACCAGAGAAAATCCCAGATGAAAATATGACTATTCATCATTTCATCCAGATCACTATAATGAATGTGTTTATTTCACCATCTTTTCATCTTTCGGAAAACGAAAAAATTTTGCTACATGAGAATTACTTTTGTGTGTTTTAAGTTTTTTGTTGTTGTGACTAAAACAACCAAATACAGCACACATCACCATAATGCAATTCTAATTGTTATTATAAATAAATAATATTATATATATTTTAATAATTAATGTTTTCTACACGTTATATAAAGTCACTATTATATTCTTTACTATAAACACACTAAAAACGGTTTTATTTACATATAAAAATAGTTGGCTGTCAAAATTATGGTCGCCAGATGACGTAGTTGCGCAAAAAAAACCAAAATAAGAATTCTGAATATATTACCTTATAAATTATTATACCATGAACGGTACGAAGAGAAAATTTCCAAAAATTGTTGTGGTGCGAGCGGCAAAGCACTGTCAGTCAAAAATGACTGACATGGCACTGAGAGTGCTAGGCCTACTTGTGTGTTGTTCAGAACTTCGAGTTTGTCATTTGTTTTGATGGTCCTGTAATAGAATTAAATACTTTTTATATGTACATACAATACTATTTGAAGCTATAATTCAAAAGTAATCATTATTACTTCTATTATGTAATAAATAGTCAAAATTATACTTAAATCTTAAAGAATTTAATTTTACGAATATATTTAATTTATGTTAATTATTTCGCAAAAATAAAACATAGAAATTATCAAATATATTTTTTTACTGTCCCTATATTACCCAAGCTACCATCAATATTGTTAATTATTAGCAAGCATGAAAATACGAGGAAAAAGCAAAAAAAATAAATACTCCTATTTATTATGATAATTATTCTATCAGGTAAAATTAAAATAAAATATAATTTTTGTCAAAAAAAAAACAAAAAATTAAAAAAAAAATTTTTTTTGAAGAGAAAAATCTTCAAAACGTGCCACACAATATTATTTTTATATAATTCAAAAAAAAAAAAGAAGAAAAATTCTTCCTTAAAGCTTTCAAAAATTGGAATATGTTATTGAACCACTTGTAAGGATATGCAGATCACGTTCTCGTATCTACGCTATTACCTGTTTCTTTTCATTTTTTTTATTTTTGTAAATTATATTATATGTATAAAGAAGGATTTCCTTTGTGTCACAAAATTGAAATTTTTTTGTTTTTAATGTTCAGAAAAAAAAAATAAAGAAAAATATTCAGGACTAATTTTTTTATTATTTTTTTTTTAAGAAAAGCCCAAAAGATTTTGAGAAAATTTTTCGTATATATATAATTATTATTATATTTATTTTAAAAGAATATAAATTATATACCTTGGTGGCTGGTGCTCAAGAATATTACATAAAATGTTAATAAATATATATTTTTTTATTTTTTTGATAAGCAACTTAATTACATAGCTTTTCTTCGTATAATAATTCTTTTTTCTTCGTCTTCTATGAAACAATTAAATTTTATTTAAATTATAAAAATATAGAAATTTATTTATACAAAAAAAAAGGTTCGGTGTTGCTAGGTTAAGAAAATAATTATTATACATAAACAGATGATAAAATAAAAGAATTTTTTTTTTTATTATATATTTTCTAAAAAAAATCTTAATTTTCTTTTTCTTTTACTTAAAAAAATAAAAAGCGAAATAATTAATTAACTCCTTTTGTTAAAACAATTATAAATTTTTCTTTTTCAATTCTGACAAGAAAATTTAGAAAATTAACAAATTTGGAAAATGAATTACTTATTAATTCCTTATGCGGGTATGACAATGGCTTGAAAATTTAAATTTTTCAGAAACTATCCATTTAGAGGGAGAGGTAATATTTCTTATATGAGAAAAAGATATGAGTGCGAGTAACACGCTATATTGAAAAAAATCCTGAAAGTAAAAAAAAATCAAAAAAAAATCCATGTCGCTAATGATTTGTCACTGTGTAGCAGCAACAAAACCATTTCTGTCCAAAAAAATCGAAATTTGTTTGGATTTTTTTTGTATATTTTTTGACATTCATGATTTTTTTCAATATTCAAGCATTTTTTTTATTATTTTATTACAAATCGCCGCTTGAATACTTGTTTGCTTCATACGCCATTTTAGAGTTTTTTGAGTTAGGACCATATCTGTAGTGTTTGTGAGATTCTCTTTTTAAAACTGCAATTCGTTTTTTCTTATCTCTAATAGTTACTGAGATATCGAGTAGAAGTTTTGCTCCACATCCAATTCTTTTTTTTTCAATGCTTGCTTGCCTCATTTCTCAAAAATCAGAAAAAAGGTAGCACGTAGAGCAACTTTTCTATACATTTTTCAAGTTATTTTTATTAAATGTTTTTTTGCTCTATATAAATGAGCAATGTACATGAAGCATTAATATTAAATTATTTTCTTTGCTCCATATCCATTGCTCATTGATATAGAACTTTAATGCCAAATTTTTTTTTTTACTTTTACCTTATATCCATAGTAATTTTCATAGTCATTATATTATAAGATGGTCATGGAGCCGTGCCAGTTATCTTCGGGACCCGTCTTGAAACACGGACCAAGAAGTCTAACATGTGTAAATTGTAAGTTGCAAATTTAGGGTGGATATGGAGCAAAGTGAAAATGTCAGAGGCGTATGAAGCAAACAAGTATTCGAGCAGCGAAATATCTTTGACAGATTAAAAAACAAAAACAATATATTTGACAGCATCAATACTACACTATAGTTGTCTCTAATTGAAAAATATTTGTGTTTCAGTCGCACAAAGAGACATTTTTTAGTTTTTTTTTGGATTTTGTCAAGCCATTGTCATACGGCCATTAGAATTTTTAACTTTGATTTTAATGAAAATTTTTTTTTTTAATTTCGTTTTACTTAAATAATTAATATGTTATTTTTTACAACCTTTTTTGGGTTTGATTTGAAAATTTATATTAATGCTTTACGGCGTAAATGTGTATCTTAATATCGCTGGAGTACAGGCAATTTTTTAAGTACTGCAATCTGCAATGTTTGCATTTATTTTTATATTAGTTTAATCAGCCCAGATCAGTCGAAAATAGGAGCATTGGTTAATCTAAAATTGTCGAGTTATTACATTCACACTAGTCAAATCAAAATACGAGAAAAATGAATATATAGTATGTACTGCGATCATTTAAAGTTGACGAAAATGCCCTATACTACTACACTATATCTAAATTAAATTTGAACACAAATTTGTTTAGAGTGTATAAGATTTGTTAATGATAAATTATACTTTGTGATATTTTAATAAATATGATATTAAAGACTGTTTTACAGGTTATGATCAAAAACTAATTCAAATCATTACTTTTATTATTAAAGTTAGAATTATTTTTGAAAACTGTTTAGATTACGTGGGCGGAAGAAAAGGGTTTCGGTTTCTAAAGAAATATTGTGGGAATACTATATTTTTCAATATATTTCAAAACCTTATATCCATATGTCCCTCACCGATATCATTTATTTTATCACAATAACGGAAGAGTAGATAAACCATAATTTAAAAACCAGATAAAAGTTTTTATATTTCATATTGCATAAAATTGTGTGCTCTCTAACTAATGCACCACTTAGCTATTTTTATACAATTTTCCATCAATGAATGTCAATTTTCCATCAATGAATATACTTAATTAATGAAATAATTAAGTATATTATTTATTTAAAAAAATAATGCACAATGATAAGATTCCGGCGAATTCGTCGTACGGTAACTTTTCCGTATGTGTATGTCGTATACTACTCGATATAAATAATATTGGGCTAAGTTAGGTTCCAGTGATGGGCGAACTTCTAGTTGATAATATAGGCCCACACAATAGTAATAGGGTATCCCTTGATAACTCAGCAGTAGTGTTCTGCATAGATAAGCATATGCTCTTTTGCAATTTGTGCATGTAAATATTGAGTATAGAGTGAGTTAGTATTCTTCTATTCGTAAGTTCCATTCCTTTCACCGTTTGTTGATTAGGTTCCGACTTCAATGAATTTTAGAATTGAAAAAGAATTTTTCGTTAAATTGCTAGCGTTTGTGACGTAATGGGAGGGGGAAGAAAATATATGAGATTTTTTTCTAGAATGTTCTAGAATTCAAATACTTTTCAGGAATTTATGAACTGAAAAAGTTGTTTTTTGTTATTATTCATTGGCGATGGTGCCGATTTTATATAATTATTAATTATTATGTACAATAATAGATACAATTAATAATGATGAATGGCCATATTTTCATCTGGGACTTTCTGTGGCACCTCAGGATGGATTGGGCCGATATTTAGTAAACCTTACTATATTTTAGTTAGCACTTTTCCAACGTCCATTTTAAAAAAAAAAATAACTGAAGTGGGACTATTATGTAAATCTATATACAAAGCTTAAATGCACGTTTCTTCTTGTATATATGTCGTATAGACCTTACATAAACTTTTCACTTTCTTATTATTACTGCAATATCCGTATTGTTTTCCTTATCACAAAACAAATTCCAATAATTCTTAAGAGTAATCGCAGTGTTTAATTAAATGAAAATCAAATAAGGAAATAAGGTCTATAATTTTCTGAATCTTTTAAAGACGTCAAATAAAATTTATATACAAAAATATTTAGCCAAAAGAAAATGTTAAATTTCAAAAACCCAAGAAATTATAAAATATATCGACTTAATTTTCCAAAATTTGTTTCTGTCGCATAATAAAAACTCTTATATAATCTTAACTATTATCTAAAATAATTCAAAGAAAAGTCTCTTAAATTCTTAAATATCTTAAATACCTCATTAACTTTATATAAAACTACAAAAAAAACACTCTATAGTCATAAATCGTTCTTTGAATGTGTTTCATCAACGACAACAAAATTATATAATCTGAAGTTAAAACATTTAAAATTTAATTTAACAATATTTTTGTTGCCTTAAAACATTTTCGTTATCCTTCCTGACATTTTAGAAGATGAACATAATAAGAAAAACAAAAATAAATCTAAAAAAAACTGATTTTTCCTTTAAAATAAGATTTTCGACTGTTTTGTAGCATAAAAAATTCCTCTTTTTTTCGTTTGTTTGTTTCGTTGTTAATTTAGTATTCAAAACCTAGAGAAAATATTTGTATATTTTTTATAAGATTTTTAGAATTGTGCCTTCTTTTATTTTGGGTTATATCTTCTATCATTTTAAAGAAGAGGCTCCATAATAATTGCTTGACTTAATTTTATTTGACATCATTTTTTTTCTTCTTGTATATATGTCGTATACATATAAGTAAAAGTGTATAATAAAAAGTGTCTTAGGTGAATGAATTCTACATAATTTAAAGTATATTATACTATGGAAAAAGAAATGTTTTCTTTTTTTTATATACTTTCTACTAAATTAATTGTTGCTTTATGCTTCGCGAAACGTAAATGGAGCAATATTAATATTTCGTAACATATTTTTTCTTGTTGTTTTTCATTTAAAAAAAAAATTTATATGCTATAAATAAATTAGGGAAAATTGGGTGCCATGGAAATTTTATACTTGAATTCCGAATGTATTTTTTTTTAAATTTTTATATCCTTCATATATTATATTATAGCAAATTTATAAAACATGAAACTGATTTAGTTGAATAGAGAATTCTTTATAATACATATATGTAAGTGATTTTTGTTACAATTATTATTGATTGACAGTTTCATGGGCGAATTATCTATTTCAGTCTTACTGTGCGATTCTGCTGCCAGTCACAAGGCGCTATGACAGTCATAACTCTACATTAGTCATAGTTATGACTGGAGATTTTTTTTTGGTATTCTGGGTACAGTCTTAACTATGACTAGTCATAACAAATAGTCATAGCTATGATCAAGTATTTATTAGGTCTTAAGAGAGTCATAACATATTTGACAGTTTGGTAAATATAAATAACATAACATTTCAAAGTGCGATGGATATTCTGGCTACATTCTTGGAGTTTATTATTAGTGAACAGGAAAAAAAGTAATTTACATAATAATTTTGTTTACATAATAATTTTAATTTTGCACTCTTCTTTTTTGTAATTTTTTCCATTGTCTAAAAGATAAGTTCCTAAGTGAAACATCGAAATAGTAAAAAAAACTCACCAAATCGAATTAAATCCAAAAATAAGAATAAAATTTCTTTTATATCAATTTCATTTATATCGATTTCTTTTATATCGGCACACTGCAAATTTCAAATTTAAAAAATAAAACGACAAGTAAACAGTAAATTATAAGTCTACACAGCTTTGGAGAGTCACAACCATATACCACAACCATTAAAAAATTAAAAGTTATGACTGGTGTTTCAGAATACTGATTTCGGCATTAGTCATAAGCTCAGTCATAAGAAAAAAGTCATAAGAAGTTATGACTATTAAAAAGTCATAGCAACAGAATCGCAATGTTAATTCAATTAATTGTGATTTCAAATTATATGATAAAACAATATGATTAAATATTAATTCAGTACAGTGTGACTAAATGATAAACAATTAATTTTTGTATAATTTCTCTGAACTTAATGCTTGCACCTCTATGAAACTTTCATAGCACGACACAGAATACGGTTTAAGCCAAAACTGCATTGTGGAAACTTTGATTGGTTGCTTTATTTAAGTGGCGAGCCACTTTCTACAAGAACTTACCATCAATACTCATCGTGACCACTACGTTAGTGTTTTGGCTTTATAGCCACTTCGTGGCGTTAATAAACTGTGTTAAGCCCTTTGGGATCTTTGTGGCTATATTGTTGAGTTCGCTGAATTTATAATTGGTTGGCTCTAGCTAGAGCTTGACATCCACTTATAAAGTGAGTTACCGACTCCTTTTCACTGGGTTCCTTCTAGCTATGGCTTGGTTGGTTGAATGAAATGCGTATTCTTGGAACATGGGTGCCTAATGGCCAATAACCCGTATACAGCTGTAGTTCTGACTTTATGGAACAATTCTAGGAAGTTGGTTGTCTTGTTTTTGTTATAACCAAATGTTTTCATGGTCGTGCTGCATCATGTTGATACTATCATACAAAAAATTATTTTAATTTTTTGGTTTTTTACAACCAAAAACAAAACTCGTAATAAAGCTTCACTGTGGTTTCCACATTAGTGTAAATTTGAAAAAATTTACTAAGGACAAAAGTTTTCAAGAATAATTTGCTTAACAAACTCAAATCTAAAAAGAAAACTTAACGTTAGATTATTTTGAAATAATTATTCTTGAATTTTGTAAATTCTGTACCATTCTAATACACCTCAGCATGATAGATCATTTTATAAACAGGAGAACAAGGTCACATATAGATAGATAATAAATATTTTAATAAAGATTGCTTGAATGAAAACAAACTTATCAGTAATATACATATCGGTTATCTTATATCCCACCTATCTAATATATGAAATTTTTTTACCTAAATCTGACAATCTGTCAGATTTTTTAATTTGTAAACATGTTATGAGGTACGGTATTTTGGAATATAGTTCTGAAATATAAATTATTATAATTAAAAAAAAAATAAAACTTTTCATCAACACAATTTTTTTAATAGTCTAAAAATTTTTCATAAAAACAATACTGAACCTTTACTTTTACTGGACACCCCATTCTACCCTAATATGGGATACATAAAAAAAATATACACAGTATTTTCAATACAAATGTTAATTGACGTTTTGTTTTGAATACTCTGCTTGTATCCTTGTATAATATGTGCAAAAGTTTGAATTGTTAATATAATTCTACTTTCATTTTTTTTATTTACACGAAAATTTTCCATTTTACTCTTTTATTTTTGATACGATTTTTTTTTCAATCTTTTCAGCAATTTATCTTTTTAGCTTAAAGGAATATAAAATCCTTTTCACTTTAACTGTAACATAGCTAGAAGGAGTAATGGCATGGTGACATACATATATGTACATCTGCAACAAAAAAAATTATATTATTTCTTTTTTTTCTTTTACTTCTTCTTTTGCTTCCTGACAATACAAGAGACGAGACAATTTAATTTCAAAAACACTTTTCATTTTGTTTTTATTCAAAATATTTATTTATTTATTTTTTCTTCTAAAGATTTTCCGTTTTTGATTTTCTCCCAGTTATATAAAAAAAGGAAATGTAAAAATAAATTTTTCTGTGAACAACAAAAAATGATTTATATATTAATGTGAAAATCAAAAAGTAGATGCTTTATTTATTTGTGGCAAAAAATTCTAAAAAAGAAATTTATATCGTAACGAATTTTTTGGAAATTATAATAAACAGAAATAAAAAAAAAAGTTTAAGGTATATTTAAATTTTATGTTGGTTTATCTTTATTGATTACTTTATGTGATTTATGTTTCAGTTATCATAAAAATTTAGTAAAATTGATAATTCTGATTATGAGAAATTATTTAATTTCAAGGTGAATGTAGAAGGTATTGAATTTTGATTGCAAAAAAAATTATGATATACACAAATAAATTATTGAGAGAATTTAAACGATTGAATAATGGGATCACTATAATATTGACGCAAGTTTATACTGTATATTAAATTTGGTAAGAATAATTCCAATTAGGTAAACATAACAAAATTGATAGAAAACTAAGTTTAGAGAGCTAACCGAAATGCAGGATTTAAAACGAGTTACTAAGGTAATCAAAGACCAAATAATTCGTCTTGCTTATTGGAGAATACTAGTAGCAGGCACCATCGCACACCCTTCCAGAAATGAGTAAGGATTGAGTGAAGTATTGAGTGAAGAGTGAAGTATTTGATGTCAAATATTTGAATCTTATTGCACCAAATATTTGTTCGGTCTACTATTTCAAATATGTTTTTTATTCACATAACTAAAAGTATTTGATTCATTTAAGTGTTCTTAAAATTTTTTTGTTGAATAAAGTATTTGAAATTTTCCAATACTGTATACTAAGAAAAAGCAATTTCTCTTCGAATTAATATACTCTCAATCAAGTAATACACTTGATTAAGGGTATATAAATCTATCCTGTGTATAATGAAGCTAAAATTTACCTATACATATTCATAAAGAGATTGCATAATAAACTCTGGCATATTATACTTGGATGAGTCTGTATTAGAATTTCGAAAAAATATTTATAGGGTATATGTGAAGTTACGACCTCATGGTGCATGAATTAGTAAGTTAAATTCCCGGCCGAAACATCATTTTTGTTCCCATTTGACGTTAAATGAGCATCGGTAATAAAATATACAGCCATGTAAATTTTAAGACTTAGGAAAATCCCATTGTCGAGTCCCCGCAATTGCTGACAACAATTGACTCACTACCAAGCTTGTTAGCAGCTTGTTCCATAAGAGGTGAAGCCGTAATACATCAAAATCAATCCAATAGGCAAATTTAATAAGTATTAAAATTGTTAAAAAGATTGAATTTCGGTTTGACAAATTGAAAATGCAGAATACAAATCGAATATTTTATATTACTTTCTAGTAGATTCATAAGAAATAGCTGAATCTATATCATAAGAAATAGTAATAATTCTAGTATAACTATCAAATAAAAATCTACTAATAAATTCACTTATAAAAGAACAATTCCAGTATGATTTCGTAAAGATAAGAAACTTATTAAAAACAAATTGGAATTTTATAAATTTAATAAAAAAATTAATAATGTATTTTGAAAATTAATTCACTTTATTAATAAAAGAAATTCTTTTATTTTTTTTGCATATTTCTCATTTTAAAAAGAGGAGTAGAATCCTTATATCTCCTTCCAAAGCAAATAGAATAAATAATGAATAGCTATTGATATCATTCTTTTTAAAATTAAGGATTCACTGATTCACTACTCTTTTCTTTTTATTAAAAAATATAAAACCATGACATTTTTCAATAAATTTCATTTATATTGTTTGTCATTCATTTTATCTCCAATTTTTTAAGAAATTTTGAATTCAACACATCATTTTTTTATATACATAAAATTTAAATAATTTTCATAAAAAAAACAAATCCCTATAAAATTGCACACAGGTACCAGATAAATTCAACTTAACTTAAAACCATAAAAGTATAATGTATAGACAAATATTTACTGTCATTTTTATGCTTTACATATCAACTCGTATAATATATCTTTCTCGAGAAGAAAAATTTTCTTGCTGGTGGAAAAATATTTTTGTAAAAAACAAAATTGAGACAAATTTATTTCATATTAAAAGATTATGAAGTAGTTTAGAGAGATTTGTAGTTGCCTTAAATTTAGAAGGAAAGAAAAATTACTTGGTCAACAAGTATTTTTTTTTAAACAGACTATAAAAGTTGTTTACATTGGTAAAGATATAAAAAGATTATAAACTGTTTTTTGTTATTATAAAAAAAAAATTAAAAAAATTTAAAAGAAATGTTAAATTTTTCCTAGAAAATTCTTGATAGAAAATATTTTTAATTCAGACAAACATTTTGTTTTTTTAATGATAGAATATTTACTAATTTTTCTGTCTGACGAAATATGTACTCAGCATGATAAAATAAGCAGTGACACATACATAGTATTTAAATAACGATAAAATATTTAGTATAATCACAAAGTATTGATTAATTTTTTTGTATAATTTTGTTTTTAATATGAATGCAAACCAAATTATCGAAGATAAAAAAAAAATTTCCCACAAACAACATCAGATAATTGGCACAAAGCCTCTGCTTACTATTAATGTCACACAGTTGAACTATTGTTCACTGGTTACATAATCATTAATTTTTTGCTTCATATATTTTCAATATATGAAGCTTTCTGGCGCGGTCTAAATTTCGAAAAATTTCTTTTCGAAATTTTGATTTTTCTGGACGTTTTAGATGTCAGGGAATCAGAATCACAAAAAAAAAATCCGTGTCCGCCGTACGCCGTACGCAAAGTAAAAATACACTTTTTTAAACGCTTAGAAATAGTATAAGCACTCGTGCGATTTGTACAAAAATTGCAACATATATAAAGTAAGGATGGAAATTTATGTGTATGGTATCCTTTTTTGAATAGTTTCCCTGCACCCCCCCTAGCGGAGCGTTGAAAATGCACAATTTTATGTACTTCAAAAAAATACCCCTAAATATAGTCGGATCTTTACATTGTTTCACAAATATATGTATAGACACCATATAAAGAAGATTGTAAAAATTTGGAGACCTAGGTCCTCACCCCCCTATTTTATAGTAATATTAAAACAAAAGTTTTGAAATTTGAAATGGCTATAAAACCGGTTTGATTTTATATAAAACATTGTTACTTCTAATATAGATGCAGAAGGTAAGTGCATTTCGATTTCATATAACAAATTTACCCCCACCTTCTTTAAGTGGGTGAGGGGGCTTATATATGAAAAAAGCTACACCCCTTCAGCGGGGAAATGAACTGAAAAAATGAGAAATTATGTTCTTAAATATACTATGTTACACATTCTGCAGAAAAATTAGCCTTGTACCTTTACCCCCCTTCATTTTACAGGTGAAAGAATTTTTATGGGACTATTAAAATTGAATTTTTGATATTAATAATGGTTATAAGATATGTCACATTACAGATAGGGTCTTATATTTTTAAAATTAGGTACAATAAGTTGGTGTCTTTCAAAATCATTCAATGTTTTTACCCCTTTCCCTGAAAAAATGAGAAATTATTTTCTCAAAAATACACACCTACACCTTGTATACAAAATTGAGACACGTACCTTCAACCCTCTTCATTTTACAGGGGCAAAAATTTTGAAATTTATAGTATATATACATATATATATATATATATATAGTATTACAAATTCGAGTACTTATTTATAAAAACTTGATTGTAATTTTTAATTTTACCACACTGGGAGTTTTGTAAAAATCATAATTTTTATTTAATTCTTCGTTTTCACTAAATCCTAGGTAGATCAAAAGGGTATATGAAGCACTCTTCGAAATTAGCAGCTTTTTTTCTTAATACTAGTACTAGTACAGTCAACTTTCTCTAAATCAAAATCTCCTTAAAGAAAAAAACGTCATATTTCGAAATAGTTTGAATGGCACTTAATTATTATACTAGATGAGTGTTTTCTTGTATTCATTCCGATAATTCCGAACGTTCTTAAAATGTCTTAAAACGTTCTTTTATTCATTCTATTTATTCAATTCCTGCCATTTCGTGTTCTTTTATTCCTTCGGAATATTACGAATACAATTTTTTACAAGTACTAAGTAGAAAGGTATAATAAAAGGAATATTCTTTATTCTAACCTCAAATTTTGAAGGAAAAGCAACAACATATTGTTCTTTATAATTAAAACACTAATATAATATAAAATATTTAGTATCCATTCCAAAGGGAATTTATTTCTTGTATAAATAATATTTCTCTTATTGCAAAACTTTTGTCCTACTCGTATTTAATTATTTATCAAAAATAAAGTTAACTTCGAACCAAGTTTAAAATTAAATTAAATTGGGGAATTAAAGTTATAACTTTTACAAAGTCATAATTTTCAAGTTGGTACATTTTTAACAAATATTCAAAATTCTTATTTTGAAATTTATTTAGCCGAGCATTGGAATTAAATATTTTATTAAATGTCATTAATATAAACAAAACACTATACGGCTGGTTCCGCTTTTCCAAACACATTTTAACTAATTAAAGTTTACTTATCACGGTTTTTTATTGACTGAATCAACAATTTCAACATCATCTACACCTGAGAGCTGAAATTTTCATCATTTCATCATTTTTTTTACATCAAATAAGGTATTTCATCTTTTTGTATTAAAGTGCAGCGGTGATGATTGTCATTCCAATATATTTTGTACTGGCACGATCATTTGAGATCTGTTTTATATGCTGGTTGTAACTATTGGTTGGATTTTATAAACAAGCTGGATTCATTCTTATTACAAAATAACAAAATTAAAGATCATTATTATTATTGGATTTAATTAATTTATATTATTATACTCCTATATAATATCATAATATACATAAGATCTTTTTTCGAAATCAGTTGATAGAGTTAATTTAAAAATCATTATATATTCAAACCTCAACTTCAAATATCACTTAGGGCCATCTAGTATTTTCTCGATTAATAATATTATTTTTTATAATTTATTTATATAATATATATAATTTATTTATAATTAAAATATGGCTAATGTTAAAAGTGATACTGATCTTAAAAAAGCATATAGAACTCGGTTAGTCAGTACATCAGAAGCTACCAAATGTATTGGATCTCCAACGCTAGTTACAACTGATAATAACTATCTTGCTACGCTGGTGAAGAAGCTTACGCGTCGATTTGATTCTTTTGAAAATAACATCAAAAAATTAATTGAAACCACAATTTCTGAGTTTTATGATAGAATCAATTCTAAATTAGAAGCTGCTATTACTCGTATTAATTCGAGAGTTGGAGATTTGGAATCAAAAATAAATGAAATTGAATCAGTTTTCAATAATAAAATACGTGATGAATCTAATTCTATGTTGCAAAAAGTTAATGCCAAATTCGTTGCTTTCGAAAGCGAATTCACGCAGAAAATTGAAACATTTGATACTTTCGATAATTCTGATTTAGATCTACGTACTGCTGAACTTGAACGCATTTCCCATTTGAATGACCTTATCATGAATGGTGTTCCTCCGGTTAACAAGGAAAATTTATTCCATGTATTCGATGATATTGCTAAAGCTACAAATTTTCCAGGAGACCATAACTGCTTGGATATAATTTGTCGAGTTCCAAGTGGTTCAATTATCATCAAATTTCTGGGTATTGCGGCCAAAGAGACGTTTTTCCAAAAATATTTAAAATTAAAACACCTTAACAACTCCAATATCGGTTTTCAAGGGAATAACCGCATTTATATCAATGAAAGTCTCTCACGTCGTACTCTACTGTTATTTAACACTGCTAACCAAATGAGAAAGGATGCTTGGATATATAAAAACTATACCGTTAAAGGTTTCCTCTATATTAAAAAAACGGAAAACGGCGAAGCTATCAAAATAACTACAAAAGACCAACTTTTAAAAAGCAGTAATTCGCCTAAGACACCACGTAAATCAATCAGTACAACGGCTGTGGAACCTGTCGTGAATGATTAATATTTATTTTCTACATGTTTTATTTAAAATTATTAGTACTAGGCATTCATTTCATAAAACTTATTTTCCAAATAATTCAATTGTATTCAGTGTTCTCAATATTTTTTCCTATATATTATTGTAATATCATCGTATTAGTCATTTTAATATTAGCCCTGTTTTTTTGTAGACGGGTATGTTGTATTGCAAAATTTTACATTGAAAACAACAACAATTTGTTGGCAAAAAAATTAGAATTACAGTAGTTATTTATATATCGCAAATGAATTGTAATTGATAAATAGTTAATAATATGACATGTAGATAGCTCTGTTGTCAATATTCCGTTTCATTTCATTTCATTTCATTTATTTCAAATACATTGGACAAAAAAGGCATAGGCTATGTTTTTTTTTACATTAAAAAATAGCAATTTATTAAAGAAAAAAAGCAAGTTTTATATTTTTTAATGACATTTAATGATTTTTTTTTACGTTTATAAAACTCAAAGTTAATGTGATTTAAAAAAAAATTATCAGCTGATAAATTCAACTGTGTGTGAAATAAAAAAAAATTTTCGCCTACTATGTTCAGTGGATCGTTTTTTTGCAAAAATTTTGCAATACAACATACCGTCTACAAAAAAACAGGGCTATTATTATTGTTTATTGATTTCTTATATTTTATAATTTTAATTTTATTTTTATTCTTAATTTTTATATCTAGGCTTATTTTTCTAATGTTTTTTGTTAATATCACTTTAATGTCCATGCATATCTTATATGGGATTTTTTTGGTTTGTTCGTTTGTCGTTTTCATATCGAGTTCTGCGTAACAATGTTGGATTTATATATTTCTAATGATGGATACGTTTAGTAATAATATGGTAAATCGGGGTAATAGGGATAATTATTCCATACCTAATAGTGTTCTTAAATCAACTTTTAAAAGTTCTCGACATTTAAATATTTGCCATATCAATATTAGGAGCCTGTTTCCAAAAATTGATGTCTTAAAATCAGCTATACTTAATACAATCATCCAAGTTCTAATGATTTCTGAGAGTTGGCTAAATCCTGATTTCTCTTCTGAGATGGTAAGACTACCAGGTTTAAAACTTTACAGAAATGATAGGCTTAAAACTGATTGCAATGGTAGACTAATTCGTGGTCGTGGTGTACGTATCTATGTTAAATGTGGTATAAATGTTAAATTATTATATAATTCTAAGGCAAATGATTGTATAGATCATATGTTTTTGGAGCTGAAAACCAAAGGTAATTCTATTCTTTTAGGCTGTGTATACTTCCAACAACCATCTGTTGCAGGGCTTGAGTCTTTTAAGTCTGCACTTAGCGACCTATCTGCTAAATATGAAGATATTGTAATAGGGGGAGATTTCAATATAAATATTTTGTGTGAAACTGATCCTGTTAAGCTAGCTTTTATTAGATTATTCAGTAACTTCTCTCTAAATATTTCTAATAATCTTATTCCAACCAGATTTGGTTCTACTTCATCGTCGTTACTTGATCTGTTTATAACTTCATCTAGTTATTCAGATCATGCTAATCTTAATAATAATAACTTAAATAATAAAGTTGCGCTTATTGGTCTTTTATATGCTGGTTGTAACTATTGGTTGGATTTTATAAACAAGCTGGATTCATTCTTATTACAAAATAACAAAATTAAAGATCATTATTATTATTGGATTTAATTAATTTATATTATTATACTCCTATATAATATCATAATATACATAAGATCTTTTTTCGAAATCAGTTGATAGAGTTAATTTAAAAATCATTATATATTCAAACCTCAACTTCAAATATCACTTAGGGCCATCTAGTATTTTCTCGATTAATAATATTATTTTTTATAATTTATTTATATAATATATATAATTTATTTATAATTAAAATATGGCTAATGTTAAAAGTGATACTGATCTTAAAAAAGCATATAGAACTCGGTTAGTCAGTACATCAGAAGCTACCAAATGTATTGGATCTCCAACGCTAGTTACAACTGATAATAACTATCTTGCTACGCTGGTGAAGAAGCTTACGCGTCGATTTGATTCTTTTGAAAATAACATCAAAAAATTAATTGAAACCACAATTTCTGAGTTTTATGATAGAATCAATTCTAAATTAGAAGCTGCTATTACTCGTATTAATTCGAGAGTTGGAGATTTGGAATCAAAAATAAATGAAATTGAATCAGTTTTCAATAATAAAATACGTGATGAATCTAATTCTATGTTGCAAAAAGTTAATGCCAAATTCGTTGCTTTCGAAAGCGAATTCACGCAGAAAATTGAAACATTTGATACTTTCGATAATTCTGATTTAGATCTACGTACTGCTGAACTTGAACGCATTTCCCATTTGAATGACCTTATCATGAATGGTGTTCCTCCGGTTAACAAGGAAAATTTATTCCATGTATTCGATGATATTGCTAAAGCTACAAATTTTCCAGGAGACCATAACTGCTTGGATATAATTTGTCGAGTTCCAAGTGGTTCAATTATCATCAAATTTCTGGGTATTGCGGCCAAAGAGACGTTTTTCCAAAAATATTTAAAATTAAAACACCTTAACAACTCCAATATCGGTTTTCAAGGGAATAACCGCATTTATATCAATGAAAGTCTCTCACGTCGTACTCTACTGTTATTTAACACTGCTAACCAAATGAGAAAGGATGCTTGGATATATAAAAACTATACCGTTAAAGGTTTCCTCTATATTAAAAAAACGGAAAACGGCGAAGCTATCAAAATAACTACAAAAGACCAACTTTTAAAAAGCAGTAATTCGCCTAAGACACCACGTAAATCAATCAGTACAACGGCTGTGGAACCTGTCGTGAATGATTAATATTTATTTTCTACATGTTTTATTTAAAATTATTAGTACTAGGCATTCATTTCATAAAACTTATTTTCCAAATAATTCAATTGTATTCAGTGTTCTCAATATTTTTTCCTATATATTATTGTAATATCATCGTATTAGTCATTTTAATATTAGCCCTGTTTTTTTGTAGACGGGTATGTTGTATTGCAAAATTTTACATTGAAAACAACAACAATTTGTTGGCAAAAAAATTAGAATTACAGTAGTTATTTATATATCGCAAATGAATTGTAATTGATAAATAGTTAATAATATGACATGTAGATAGCTCTGTTGTCAATATTCCGTTTCATTTCATTTCATTTCATTTATTTCAAATACATTGGACAAAAAAGGCATAGGCTATGTTTTTTTTTACATTAAAAAATAGCAATTTATTAAAGAAAAAAAGCAAGTTTTATATTTTTTAATGACATTTAATGATTTTTTTTTACGTTTATAAAACTCAAAGTTAATGTGATTTAAAAAAAAATTATCAGCTGATAAATTCAACTGTGTGTGAAATAAAAAAAAATTTTCGCCTACTATGTTCAGTGGATCGTTTTTTTGCAAAAATTTTGCAATACAACATACCGTCTACAAAAAAACAGGGCTATTATTATTGTTTATTGATTTCTTATATTTTATAATTTTAATTTTATTTTTATTCTTAATTTTTATATCTAGGCTTATTTTTCTAATGTTTTTTGTTAATATCACTTTAATGTCCATGCATATCTTATATGGGATTTTTTTGGTTTGTTCGTTTGTCGTTTTCATATCGAGTTCTGCGTAACAATGTTGGATTTATATATTTCTAATGATGGATACGTTTAGTAATAATATGGTAAATCGGGGTAATAGGGATAATTATTCCATACCTAATAGTGTTCTTAAATCAACTTTTAAAAGTTCTCGACATTTAAATATTTGCCATATCAATATTAGGAGCCTGTTTCCAAAAATTGATGTCTTAAAATCAGCTATACTTAATACAATCATCCAAGTTCTAATGATTTCTGAGAGTTGGCTAAATCCTGATTTCTCTTCTGAGATGGTAAGACTACCAGGTTTAAAACTTTACAGAAATGATAGGCTTAAAACTGATTGCAATGGTAGACTAATTCGTGGTCGTGGTGTACGTATCTATGTTAAATGTGGTATAAATGTTAAATTATTATATAATTCTAAGGCAAATGATTGTATAGATCATATGTTTTTGGAGCTGAAAACCAAAGGTAATTCTATTCTTTTAGGCTGTGTATACTTCCAACAACCATCTGTTGCAGGGCTTGAGTCTTTTAAGTCTGCACTTAGCGACCTATCTGCTAAATATGAAGATATTGTAATAGGGGGAGATTTCAATATAAATATTTTGTGTGAAACTGATCCTGTTAAGCTAGCTTTTATTAGATTATTCAGTAACTTCTCTCTAAATATTTCTAATAATCTTATTCCAACCAGATTTGGTTCTACTTCATCGTCGTTACTTGATCTGTTTATAACTTCATCTAGTTATTCAGATCATGCTAATCTTAATAATAATAACTTAAATAATAAAGTTGCGCTTATTGGTCAGGTGTCACTACCTGGTAGCTCCCATCATGATCTAATATATTTAGCTTATAAAGTTCCTATGATAGTACCTGAATCTACAACTATAACTTATCGTGATTACAAAAAATGTGTTATTTACAATCTTAACTGTAGTTATGTGATATTTACAATCTTAACTGTAGCGTCTCTTTGTCCTTGGAATTATATGTATCTCTACACGGATGTTAAGGACAAAATTGCTTATTTTAACAAGATTATCATTCAACTGTTTGACGAACATATACCTCTTCGAACTATTACTCCTAGATCTTATTCCATTCCGTATTTCAATTCTAATATTGAAAAGAAAATAATAGTTCGAGACCTCGCTTCTTCATCTTGGAAAAATTGTAGATCTCCTGAATCGAGAGAACTGTATAATAGACTGAGAAATGATGTAACTCTGTAAACTCGCCAAGCTAAAAAGGACTATTATGCAAAACAACTGGATACCAAGTTATCCTCTAAATCATACTGGTCTATTGTTAATAAACTTGGTCTTAATAAGGACAATATTGAAGAAGTTAACTTTAATGTTGATGTTAATGAGTTAAACTCTTGTTTTATTACTTCTCCATCAGCATGTAGTTATGATTATTCGGATCAATATAATCTAAACATTGCCGAAAATCTTTTTTCTTTTCGAAATGTTACTTCAGATGAAGTTCAATATTCTATATTATATGTAAAATCTAATGCTGTTGGTCCTGATCTTGTCCCGCTCAAATTCGTGAAACTGTTATTGCCTGTTACCTTATATTACTCATATTCTTAATTGTATTCTAACATCATCAGTGTATCCTACTGTATGGAAAACTGCTAAAATAATTCCTGTTCCTAAAAATTCAAGTCCTACCATTAACGATTTTCGTCCTATCAGTATATTGTCCAGTTTATCCAAAGCTTTCGAACATATATTACACAATCAACACATTAGTAAAAATGATCTTTTCAATCGGGGTTCAGAACTAAGCATAGCACTAAAACAGCTTTACTTAAAATTTCAGATGATGTATCCAAAAATATTGATAAAAAATTGTGTACAATGCTATTGCTACTTGATTTCTCAAAGGCTTTTGATTCAGTTGATCATAGATAACTTTGTGAGAAACTCCAGACTAATTTCAATTTGCATCAATGTGCCATAAATCTTATTAGTAATTATTTAAGTGGTAGATTTCAATTTAATAGCTTAAATGGAAATAGCTCTAGATGTTTACCTGTTCAGTGTGGTGTGCCGCAAGGATCTATATTGGGTCCTTTGTTTTTTTTGTCTATTTATTAACGATCTTCCAGAGTGTTTGTCAGAATCTATTTGTCATTTATATTGACCGCAAACGATCTTCCAGAGTGTTTGTCAGAATCTATTTGTCATTTATATGCAGATGATGCTCAAATTTACACAAGTTGTGCTATGTGATAGTTATCTTATTTTGTAGGTAAACTAAAAATGATGATCTGGATGCTGTGGCTTACTGGGCGAACACTAATGGTCTACGGCTAAACGCTGGTAAATCGCAAGCCATTATCATTTACAATAAAAAAATTGATACCGCAAACCTACCTCAACTTCGTTTGGAAAATAAGACTATACCTTTTGTGGAAAAGGTTAAAAACCTAGGTATGATTTTCAATAATGTTGGCTCGTGGTCAGATCACATTAGTTTAATTGCTGGTAGAGTTTATCCCATTCTTCGTAAATTGTGGAAATTTTCCTTTGTTACACCTTATTCGGCTAAACGTAAATTTGTTATTTCTCTTATTCTTCCTCACTTTCTCTACTGTGACGTTGTGTACTCGTCCATGAATGTTGGTGATAGTAATAGGCTAAATATTATCTTTAATGACTGTACTAGTTACGTCAATAATCGAAGGAGACATGATCGAATTCGTGATGTTCGAAGAACTATACTGGGTTGTGATTATGAACAATACTTGCAGTTTCGATACCTCTGTTTTTTAAATATGTAAAATTTTAACAGGTCATTCTCCAGAATACCTATCATCAGAAATCGTTTTTGGCCGCTCTGCAAGGTCCAGAGTCATTCAGATACCCAATCATAGCTGTAGGTTAAGACATCTTTCGTTTTTCATCAGAGTGGTTTCCCTATGGAATTCCCTAAAAAACTAATTCTACTAGTACCATTTGTACTAATTCTAGTACTAACCAAACTAACCAATACCCTCTTCATATTAATTCTAATCCTAATACTACTGTTCCCACTTCCTCTCCTAACTTTGCTAATCCACTAGTCTCGCCAATCATTAGGATGACATTAAATTCAGTTGCGAATGGTGATAATCTGTATGTTATGAGTCGTTTTAGAGATCATAAAATTTATGATAATGTTAGGCTCTTTCTTGCTTACTTATATGATGAACCTAGTTCAACTTGTGTATTTGGTCATACTAAAACTAGCATTAAAGCCTTTATTAAGTCGGAAGGCCTACCTTTAGAGCAGAAAGAACTTAGTAAGCTTTACATGAAATATAATGAAGATCTGGGTTTATCTCAAGCCGATATATTAGCAGATCTGAAAGCTTTCCGTAGTCATGTCAATAATAGAAGAAGGGAAGATCTTCAAAGAGTACGTGAAACAGATTACAAGTATTTTAAGCCATGTTCCTAATAACAACATTGACGATAACTGTGCCAAGTCAAGTAATTCTAATTTAATCTCAATTAATAAGTTAAAGTTTACTGACTTAAAAATTTACTATCAAAATGTTAGGGGACTTCGCACTAAGACTAAACTTGTTCATTCTAATTCTTTATCTATGGATTTTGATATCTATGCTTTAACTGAAACATGGTTGAATCCAATAATTAATAATCTTGAATTATTTAACCAATCTTACTCAGTTTTTAGAAAAGATAGATATCACCTCCAAGACCCACTAATTCCTGTGCAAACAGCTAAAGGAGGAGGAGTTTTAATTGCAATTAAATCCAACTTTAACGTTTCAGAAATTTCTATTCCATTTTCGGAATCATTAGAAATAATAGGTGTTCAAATTAATCTGATCTCGAAAAAACTAATTTTTATTTGTTGTTACATTCTTCCTAATTCAAATAATGATGTTTATTCGAATTTTAACAAGGCAATTGAAAAAGAGTTCTTCAGATGAATTAATCATTTGTGGTGACTTCAATCACCCTAATATTAATTGGGTCCAGCATGATGAAGAATCTTATCTTCTTCCAACAAATGTAACTAGTGAAATAGAATGTTCCTTCTGTGATAATCTTAATGTTAACTATCTACAACAAATATCAGATATTAAAAACTGCCAGTCTAGACAACTAGATCTTATTTTTACATCTGATTGGGATAATTTAATGATTTCACAATTTGAGACTTCTCTAGTTAATATCGATCAATTTCATCCACCTATCTCGTTCTCTTACTGTTATAACGTGCCTCCGTTAGTAACAAATGCTACGTCATATAGATTTAATTTTAAAAAAACTGACTTTCATGGCCTTAATACTTTCTTAAATTCTATAGACTATGATAGATTTAGATTGCTTAATAATGTAGAATTTAATTCTGCCATAGAAAATTTTTATAACATTATTCTATATGGTTTTAATATTTTTGTGCCGCAAATTATTAACAAAGCGACCAATAATAGTCCGCCGTGGTTTTGTCATGAACTCAGAAAGCTGAGAAATATTAAAAATAAAGCATGGCGAAAATATCTCAAATCTAAAAATAACATTGATTATATTAATTTTGTAGATTTATTTAATACTTTTAAACAAAAAGTAGATATTAAATACAATAATTATGTTGACGACATGTCATTTAAGCTTATTGATAATCCTAAATTATTTTGGAATTTTGTTAATTCTAAAAGAAAATCAGATGAATTCCCTTCCTTTATGAGTTTCAATGGTCACTTAAGTAATGATCCTTCTGTGATATCTAATTACTTTCGTGACCATTTTTCTGATTCATACGGTAATTCTGATTTTCAATTAAATGAGACTTATTTTAATCATTTAGACACTTTTCCTAAGACTACTCTTCAGGATATTAGTTTTGATGACTCTCTTACTAAGTCTTATCTGGATAAGCTTGGTGATAACTCGTCTGCTGGACCTGATGGCATACCGGACATTATTCTGAAAAATTGTTCTACTTCATTAAATGTACCGCTATCTATTTTATTTAGACACTCTCTATCGACGGGCATATTTCCAGATATATGGAAAAAATCGTATATTAGACCAATACATAAGAAAGGGTCTAAAATAGATGTTATTAACTATCGTCCTATAGCTAAACTATCTAGTATACCGAAGTTATTTGAACTACTGGTCTTTGATTCAATTTATGAACACTGTGTAGGTTTCTTAGTACCTAATCAACATGGGTTCATGAAACATAGATCGACGGTAACTAATTTGGTTGAGTCTACTTCCAATATTATTAATAATATGGAAGCAGGATTTCAAACGGATGTATTATATAGTGACCTTAGTAAAGCATTTGATCTATTACCCCATAGTATTATATTATTTAAGCTTGAAAAATTGGGGTTTCCCCCTTATTTTGTTAAATGGATTGAATCTTATTTATCTAATAGATCTTATAGTATTCGATTTAGAACAGCTATATCGTCATCTTTTAAAGCTAATTCTGGGGTACCTCAAGGTAGCCATCTTGGACCATTATTATTTATTATTTCGATAAATGATGTAGTGTCTATAATTAAAAATAGCAGTATAAGTATATACGCAGACGATATGAAGATATATAAAAAGATTACTTCTTTGAAAGACGCATATTTGCTTCAAAATGATCTAGATCGTTTTTCAATGTGGTGTAACTCAAATTTTCTAAAACTTAATGTCGATAAATGTGTAATAATGACGTTTTCACGTCAACATTTCGCCCAATCAATTTTCATATAAACTCCACGAAAAAACTGTTTCAAGAGTTAAATCCTTTAAAGACCTGGGTGTTTATTTCGATCCGAAATTGGACTTCAAGTTGCATTACAATTATATTATCAATAAAGCAAATTCAATGTTAGGTTTTATAAAACGGTGGTCTAAAGAATTTGCGGATCCTTATATATTAAAGTCACTATTTACTTGTCTTGTTCGTCCTAATCTAGAATATGCCAGTCAAGTATGGAATCCATACTTCGATATTCATGTTCGCCGAATAGAAGCAATCCAAAGAAATTTTATTAGATTTGCTCTTCGTCAATTTCAATGGTTGAACCCATACATTTTACCACCATATTTAGAAAGGTTGAATCTCATCCATTTGACAACATTAGAAAAGAGAAGGGAATTGGCTGACGTGATCTTTTTAACAGAAGTAATAAATTTGCAAATTGATTCATTGTTCATTTTAAATAAAATTCAATTTGCTAATAATTATCGCTGTAGATCGCCTAATTTGTTCAGAATAGCTTTCCATAGAACTTCATATGGAAAGTTTGAACCTATTAATCGGATGCTGATATTATGTAATAAATATCAAAATCAAATAAGAAGTTCAACTTCTAAAAATAATTTAAAAAAGTTAATATTAAGTAACTGAATTGTTTCTGCTATAATAATTGCTATGATTGTTATTACTGTTATTAATTAAATCTTTTGTTTATTACTATACTTAATTAGTAATTTGTAAACACTTTTAAATTGGAATTTATAGCTAGTTAATTAATATGAGTAAAATCAATTAAATACTTGACAATATTCTATTTTTTATATAGAATTAATATTTTTATTATATACATATTATTATTGTATATATTTTATCTATATTTGATTACTCATAGTTTCTATTTTAATTTTAATTTTATATATTTTAAGAATTTTGTAATTTTATATATTTTAAGAAATTTTGTAAGTTGTTTGATTTAAACACAAATAAATAAAAAATATCAGAAATCGTTTTTGGCCGCTCTGCAAGGTCCAGAGTCATTCAGATACCCAATCATAGCTGTAGGTTAAGACATCTTTCGTTTTTCATCAGAGTGGTTTCCCTATGGAATTCCCTACCGCCTGCCGCTAAACGTACATCATCGGAAAGTTGTATTCGCAGACTTTGTTTTGATTACTGTAGTCAACTGCGATCCCTTTTATTATATGCATGGTGATTAAATGTTGGATTTATTCCTTCTTTTCATTAAAACATACTATAATTAATTTATATTCATTTATTTGGTAACGTCTTTTAATGTTAGATATTAAGTAACGTAGTATAGTACAATTATCTTTTTTATTAAATTATTTATTTATTTTTATAATTGTTAATTTTATTTTGTCTTAGTTAATTTTGTAAAATCTATTTATTATAGTTAGTTTTCTTCATATTATTGTAAAATTATTATAAGTTAACTTTATTGTAGAGAACACTTGAATTAGCTTAAGTACCAGTAACTAAATGTATTCATAATGTAGAGACTTATCGTCTCATATGTTTACTGCAATAAATAAATTATTATTATTATTATTATTATAATAAAAATTATACTTTAAATTTATAACTTTTATCCTAGCATATATAAATATGTAAACAAAAAAATATTTAATTTTACATATGACAAAAAAAATTTCATTTATTCCTTTTTCGTTCTTTTAATCGAGTGCGTTTCTGGGGTGCCGTCATCAATATTCTATTCTTTCTATTCCTTCTACATAATGAATAAAAAAACACTCTATATAATTCCTCTACAAAATTCTTTGACCCTGGAGTTACAATGTACGCTTTCATTTCGTACTCAAAACGCAGTAGGTGTCAAAATAAAGTTGAAATGTATTAAATTATATGAAGGTATAATTGGTGGGGTGTCATAAGGCCATAATGGCTTTAAGACTCATTTGAGTGAGTCTGAAAGCCATATGCGCGAATTTTTCTCGGATGGCTTTAAGACTCACTGGAATGGGTCATAAAGCCATATGGCTTTATCAATATTAATATTTTTAATATTTATCAATATTAATATTATTATTATTTATTTATATTAGTATTACCCAATATTATTAAAAATTTAAGTTTAGCAAAAATAGAAAGTGATGTGCCCTTTTCCAAAAATCTGCAAAACAAAAAATTATATTATTTGTACTAAGGAAGTATTTGGAAAAGGCCGGTACATAATCACTTTCTTTTGCAGATTTTTGGAAAAGCGCAAATCACTTTCTATTTTTGCTAGAACAATGAAATATTAAAACAATGAAATACTTGCAATTAAACTTAATGATTTTAAAACTCACATTTTAAGATTACAATATGGCCTTATGACCCATTCGAGTGAGTCTTAAAACCATCCGAGAAAAATTTGCGCATACAAATAATAATAAATATCATAATTCAAATAATAATAAATTGCTAATAATTATATTAAATTAAAAATAATAATATAAAATGCTGAGGACGCAAAACAACATTTGCCGGGTTCAGCTAGTTATTAAATATAGTATATTATTATTTATATTTATATTATTAAACATAAACACCTAACAATGAACCAACATTTAAGAACAAATAACAATTCTCATTGTGAGTACTATATTTGTAGACTGCGTAATACAACGAATAGCGTGCGAAATGAAAGCGACATTGTAACTCCAGGGTAAAGAGCACAGGATGCCCTTATTCAAAATGTTTAAATAATTACTATATATACTGACAAAAAATTAAATGTTTAGCAAGAAAAAAAAAGCTGCCAAGTTGGAAGTGTGTTTCATATACCCTTTTGATCCACCTAGGATTTAGTGAAAACGAAGATTTAAATAAAAATTATAATTTTTACAAAACTCCCAAAGTTGTACAATTTAAAATTAAAATCAAGTTTTTATAAATAAGTACTCGAATTTGTAATACTATATTTATACAAAATACTCGAAATGTAATATATATGTTTTTATTCTATAAATTTCGAACAAAGCAAAGAGCTGTAATCGTGACGAAGACTAGAGCCCCTCCCAAAGAGCTCTAAAAGAATATAAGTACGCGATCCGGTCCGCCAGTGTCAATCAGGCGTCGCGTATTAAGAAATTCCTGGCGAAAACCCATGTCCAACCTGAACTCCTCGTCAATAGCGAAGGGACCAGGGCGGAATCGGTAAGGGAATCCCTTGAATTGCTTATGGAAGAGCATTTCCCCAAATGCTTCGACACCTCCGTTTCCACATATACCCAACCAAACAATAGTTTGAGCAATATGGAAGTGAACTTTATCAATCTATATGTGACAAAATGGGCTGTCTTCTCTTTTAAACCAGTTAAATCACCGGAACGGGACGGAATTTTTCTGACGATGTTCAGCGCGGGTTGCATTATTCCGGCGAGTTCTACCTCGAATTGGCTTGTTACGAGAATAACCAAGTCGTCTGCATAACAGATGACAAGGTATCCCTGTTCGGTGAGTTTGAATAGGAGGTCGTTCACAACGAGTATCCAGAGTAGGGGTGAAAGAATACCGCCCTGTGGTGTACCTTTGTGAACCTTACCTGCCCTTTCTTGGTCACCAAGGTTCGCAAAGATGTTTCTGTGAGCGAGCATGTGGTTTATCCACTTGGATATCAGTGGATCAACCCTATGCTTTGCCAGAACATCCCTGATTTTTTCTGGGAGAACATTGTTGAATGCTCCTTCCACATTTATAAAGGTTCCGAGGACATTCTCCTTGAAGAGAAAGGCTTTTTCAATAGAAAGAAATCAGCAATTTCCTAATCGAAAAGGAATTCACGGATAGAGACCTGATAATCTGCTCAGAGAGTCAGGCCGCTATAAAAGCGGTAACCTGTTACACGACCAACTGCAAATTGGTTCGGCATAACAGAATTACCTTTAAATGGGTACCTGGCCATAGCAATATTCCGGGCAACAAAAAAGCAGATGAATTAGCTAGATAAGGCTCGCAATTAGACGTCATTACAACCTCGATAGGGGTGGCCCTCCAAACCCTCAAAGCGAACCAGAAACACTGGGCAGATGACTTGTATCGCCAAGTCTGGCTAGCTAATGACATCGGTCGTACAACAAAACTACTCTGGGGTGTTCCGAGTGAGAGCGCAACCAGAAGGTATCTGCGACGGAAAAAAAGCTCGGTACAGCTGGCTACTGCGATCCTAACGGGTCACTCTATGCTCCGCGAACACGCTTTCAAAATCCGCCGGTCAGACATTTATGTCTGTAGAGGATGCGATGACGAAAGGGAGATGGTTGAACACTTTCTGTGCCCCTGTTCCCAACTCATGCATCTTCGGAATAAATACTTCGGTGCCTTCTTCTTTAAAGAACTGTGTGATGCAGGAGTAAGAAGTTGGCAGCCAATCATTAAATTCACAAAAGGGAGTGGATGGCTCACAACCGCTCCAGCGGTAACCACACGAGGGGTACAATGGACCTACTTTTGGTCTTAGTGCGCGAGTCCTGAACGGATTCCCCTCTTGCAATCCAATCCTAGAAAATAATTTCTCATTTTTTCAATCCAGTCTGATTTTCAATCCAGCTGATTCTGAATCCCTAACATCTAAAACGTCCAGAAAAATCTAAATCTCGAAAAATTATTTACAATATATGAAGCAAAACTTAATTACTTAATAAACATAATTAATTACGAGTAATAGTTACTGACAATATTCCAGACATACGAGTTACGATCATTCAAAAAAAAATACATTCTTAATAGCCAAAAAGTGCTTCAATTTGAATGAAAGAAAAATGTCCTCTTTTTTGCCGCGCGAAAATCATTCAAATTTAAAAGGAAAGTTATTTCAATTTGAAGTACCCAAATCAACTGAATGTTTTCCTTTAACTCGACAAAATAGTTCTTCATATAAAAAGAAAACAAATTCCCTCAATATTACAAATATTACATCGAATTAAGAATGACTTTACAAAATTTATATAAATTATTTGTTCTCAAATTGAGTTAAGAACTAATTATTTTGAATAGTAAGAATGAAATTCTATACGTTAATACACCTAACAGATATATGCCAGAAAATGTTTCATACCAAATCTGAAATTTTAGTACTGGAATAAAAAAAAAAGCTGCCAAGTTGGAAGAGTGCTTCATATCCCCTTTTAGATAAACCTAGTATTTAATAAAACAAAGAATTAAGTAAAAGTTATAATATTTTATAAAACTATGTTTTTTCACAATTTAAAAGTAAATATATTTTATGTTCTTATATGAAACATGATGTTATATTTGCGAAAAATTTTAATTTCACGAACAACATAATACATATATAAAATTAAAAGTTATAATTTTTTCAAAACTATTAATGTTGTACAATTTTAAATTATTACCAAGTTTCAATAAATAAATACTCGAAATTGTATATATGCATTGTATATAATTAATATTATAAATTTTTAAAATGTCGAAATTTTTACAACCGTAAAATGAAGAGGATTGAAGGTACAGGTCTCGTTTTTATGCACAAGGTGTAGAATAGCGTTATTAAGAAACTAATTTTTCATTTTTTTGATATAGTCTCCCGCATAGGGGATATTGCTTATTTCATTAATACACCCCCTCCACTACTTTAATGAGATGGTGGTTTATAATTTTAAGTGATTTCGCAAGGTTTGAAATTATGGTACCTGGCATAGAAGTTAGAAAGTCGTACATAAAATCTGGACCATTTTATAGCCATTTTGAATTTTAAAAATTTAACTTTGAAAATATCGAAATTCAAATACAACTAACATAAAGAGGGTACAGGGGATGGGGTTGATTTTTTCATATAAGGTGTAAAATTTCATTGTTAAAACAGTATTTATCCATTTTTTTAAATTAGCGCCCCACGGAAGGCATGGAGCAAGTTTCCTAAATATACCCCCTCCTCTACCCAAAAAGAGCAGAAGGATAAAATTTGGAGTGATTTGGATTACCACGAACCTAGTGAACCCAATTTATAAGTTTCAAGTTAATATCTAAACTGTGTCTTATTTTATAGTCATTTTAAGTTCCAAAAATTAAATTTTCATAAATTCTGTAATAAATGTTGTAATATAACATTTCTTAGGATGAAGAATAGACGGGGTTGCAGGTACGGAAACAAATTTTTCGCGAGAGGTGCAAAATAGTATTTAAAAAAAACTAATTTCTTTGTTTTTTAATCCAGTCCCCCGAGTAGGTGTTGCCTCTTGTTTTATAAATATACTTCCTCAGCTATGTGAAAGGAGAAAGGGGCGAAAATTTTGAATGATTGCGAAAGGTACTAATCTATTATACCTAACTTACAAGATACAAGGCCCTATCTTAAATGCGGCATATCTTATGACCATTTTTAATACAAAAAACACAATTTTAATAGCCCTTTTAAAAGTCTTTCACTTTAAAGTGAAGGTGGGGTAGAGGTATGGGGCTAATTTTTATGGAGAAGGTGTAAAATAGTATATTTAAGAAACTCATTTCTCACGTCTTTAATAAATGTCCCCGCTGAGGGGTTGCAACTTGTTTCATATATAAGCCCTTCATCCACTTAAAAAAGGTGGGGGGTATTTTTTTTAATATGGAATGGAAAGGCATTTACCTGTTGTACCTATTTTAGAAGTAATGATGTTTTACGTAAAACCTTACTGGTTTCATAGGCATATCAATTTTCAAAAATTTATCTTTAATATTACAATAAAATAATGGGGCGGGGACCCAGGGCTCTAAATTTTTGTTATGTTCTTTGTATAATGTCTGTTCATAAACCTGTGAAACACAGTAAAGATCCGACTATATTAAGGTGTGTTTTTTAACGTGCACAAAAATTATGCATTTTTAACGTTCCATGAAGGGGGCTTACAGCGATATCATTCTAAAAAGGATATCATAAACATAAAATTCAATCCTTTATTTACGTTTCTGCAAATTTTTTATTGAATTTAATATGTTTTAGAACTATTTCTAAGTGATTAAAAAAGTCTATTTTTGCTTTGCCTACGGCGTACGACGTACGACGTACGGCGTACGGCGGACACGAATTTTTTTTTTGCTGATTCTGGTTCCCTGACATCTAAAACGTAAGAAAAAATTTAAAATTCCGAAAAAAAAATTTTCGAAATTTGCTCTGCACCACAAAGCTTCATATATAAAGATATGAAGCAATATGTACGTTTTTAAAACATATTTATTAATGGTTTTTTTTTTATTCATAATTTTAAATCATATTATTTTCTGTACTCCATTTTTTTATATTAATTTTATTAATTTTAATATTGATTTTAAATTTATTTTTAATATTATGCCAGAGTCAGTGTTTTATTTGCGAAGTTAATGTATTTATTAAATTTCCTGCATTTGAGTTTGGAACATTAACATCTAAAAAAATTTAAAATAAATAATTTTGTATAAATGTCCAGGCATGAATGGACTCCGCTGGATTATTTAAATACGTGAAAATTTTTAAAACAGACATTTAATGCCCCGATCATAGAACCACATTCATATGTAACTTTATTATCACAATAAACGTAAATTTTTTTTACTGAAATAAAATTTTCACCGACACAAAATATAAATGCCTGATATGGCATTGGGTTCGTTTACCAATCTTAGGAAACTTTTTTGTGAATTTACAACAGTGTATCTCTTCATTTCGCTTCGGTTGTTTTTAAAAATTGAAGTTGGGTTTCTTAAAGGAAGTAAGCATAACAAAAAAGGAGAATATTCATATAAATAAATCTGAAAAACTAAATTATTTGTATAGAACGTAATGAAAATATTTTAATATATATATTTTTACATACGTTTTCAACAGCAAATATTTTCATATTCCAATATGTGATTAGTATTTCAATAACTTCTGGTGAATATGCCATCCATCCGAAAAAAAAGTAGACACTTAACATAATTTTGGGATACTTGTAATATTTTCCAATGAAATTCATTTCAATTTTTGTTGCAGTTTGAAGTGTTGGTCGTAAATATCCTTCGATACCTATTATTATATTACAATACCCTATAAAATATGTGCATAGATATTACTGAAATAAGAATTAAATATTTTACACATACTCTTAATATAGAAACATAAATTCAATATTTGAAAAGAAGTCGTCCACCATATAATTAGACCCATAATAGTGACAGCTAATTGTTCAATATTAATCTCTTTCGCATACAATAATGTTAATAGCTAAATTTTGAGTTAGAGATTAAAGTGGCAGATAGGAAAAATAATTGTAAAGGTAAAACATACTTGCATTATATGTGAAATTATTATGATTACAATCATGGTAAATCCGCGAATAATATGTAATTTTTTATATTTTTGATCTGATGTTACCAAAAATCCGAGAAATTTAAAAAAAAAATAATCCACTTAAATATTTCATAGTTTTGAGCTGGTAATATAAAATCTTCAAAATTATAAACATTGAAATTAAATTTCATTTCTTATAGATATATTTTATTTAAGTCAATTATTAAAGACAGTAACTGTGAAATGATATTTAAACTGCTGAATGATTATTATATTGGCCGATAAGTACAAAGTTTCAGTTTACACTATTAGTACAAAATAATGTTTTTGTAGTTTTATTTCCATTTGTACACGTAATGGGATAGAGTAGGCTACGCAAAAGTTAAAATAAATAAGTGAATTAATACCTTTATTAATTCATTCTAAATTCTCCTTGATATCAAAAATTATGTTATAAAAAACGTTTTTCAAAAGTGTTAATTAATGCGCAGTAGTTTCGTAATCATGGGTACATTTGTAGTGCACTTTTACGATATTAATATTTAGGACCCGGTAGATGGCGTTGCGGTCTTCGAATAATAATGAATTGACAAATTTACTTGCAAATAAATGAATTGATATACAGTTGCTCACAAAAGTATCCGGCCACCCTACTTGGTTAAAAAAATTTAATGTTTTTCTGTTCATTTTCAATTCAGTATTTTTTTAATATTTGCTATAATAAGCCTTTACTAATGCACTTTATAATACTAGAAAAACATATGAGAAAAAATGAGTTAATTATCAGAAAAACACAGCTGTCCGAACTCATAAAAAAATTCTCACTAAAAAAAAAAGATTCACACTAAAGTATCCGGCCACTAAGTGTGCATGCATACGGGGGACTGCCCGAAAATAAGTTTAGTTACCAATAGTTTCCACATAATGCGTTATTCGAGAAAATTGCATTTCCGATTTATGTACTTAATTGCTTGGTTGTCGATTTTTTCTGAAGTATATTTAATTTTGATATTTCTATGATTGGATTATAAATTACAAGATTAAATAATGTAAAACAAAATTAATTATTTGTTTTCTGATATTTAAAACTTAATGTCCTAGATTAATTCTAATGAATAAAAGAAATGGCCGGATACTTTTGTGAGCAACTGTATTGCAGTTACTAACTAAAAATTATAAAATATTTACTCGGTAAATGTCTTTGGGATCCGAATATTCGAATAATAATAAATTGTCAGTAATTATATTATTATATAAATTACAAATCTATATATATAAAACGGCTTAACCGATTTTAATGAAATTTTGTATATACATTCGGTACGTCTGCGAATAGGTTTTTATTTATTTTTTATAAGTGCTATAGTTTAATAAATATTCTTTAAGTGCTATAGTTTAATAAATATTCTTAATTTAATAATTTGTGAACTCGGTCGGTAACTATTTCTACTTTTAATAATTAGTAGTTTTTCATTTATCAATCATTTTTATTACAATGAATTTGGACTTTTTTATAAAAAATTTAATTATTTAATTTTAATTTGAAAATTATTATTTATTATTTATTTTACAGACAGAGAAAGACAGAGACAGAGAGAGACAGACAGACAGAGACAGAGAGAGACATACAGAGACAGACAGAGATAGACAGAGACAGAGAGATGACAGAACATCGTTTGTCGGGTCAGCTAGTAATAATGTAAAATTCTGAGGACGCAAAACAACGTTTGCCGGGTTCAGCTACTTATTAAATATAGTATATTATTATTTATATTTATATTATTAAACATATACACCTAACAATGAACCAACATTTAAGAACAAATAACAATTCTCATTGTGAGTACTATATTTTTAGACTGCGTAATACAGCGAATAGCGGGCGAAATGAAGGCGACATTGTAACTCCAGGGTAAAGAGCACAGTATGCCCTTATTCAAAATGTTTAAATAATAACTATATATACTGAAAAAAAATTAAATGTTTAGCAAAAAAAAAAAACTTAATTACTTAATAAACTTAATTACGAGTAATAGTTACTGACAATATTCCAGACATACGAGCTACGATCATTAAAAAAAATACATTCTTAATAGCCAAAATGTGCTTCAATTTGAATGAAAAATATCTTTTGCTCCATATATTGAAAATATATGAAGCTTTGTGGCGCGGTTTAATTTTGGAAAATTTTTTTTCGAGATTTTGATTTTTCTGGACGTTTTAGATGTCAGGGAATCAGAATCAGCAAAAAAAATCCGTGTCCGCCGTACGCCGTACGCCGTACGCCGAAAATTGCAACATATATAAAGTAAGGATGGAAATTTATGTGTATGGTATCCTTTTTTAAATCATTTCCCTGCAACCCCCCCTAGCGGAGCGTTGAAAATTCAGCACCTCAGCGGGGGACTGGATTGAAAAAATGAGAAATTATTTTCTTAAAAATACTATCTTACAAGTTGTGCTAAAAATTTATTTCCCTACCTGCAACCCCCTCTAAGCTACATCACTTACAAATGTTACATTTCAAAATTTATTATATAGTTTATGAAAATTGAATATTTGGAACTTAAAATGACTATAAAATAAGCCGCATTTCAGACAGGGTCCTATATCTTGTAAGTTAGGTATAATAGGTTGGTGTCTTTCGAAATCATTCAAAATTTTCACCCGTTTCCCTTTTCATATGGGTGAGGGGGTATATCTATTAAACAGGCTGCAACACCTCGGCGGGGGACTGGATTGAAAAAATGAGAAATCATTTTCTCAAAAATACACACCTACACCCTGTATACAAAATTGAGACACGTACTTTCAACCCTCTTCATTTTACAGGGGCAAAAATTTCGAAATTTATAGAATAAAAATACGATAAACAAACCTCGGGTTTGTCAAAAGCACATTTCCTCAAAATCGCCACATGTTGAACTATAAGCTATTCTAAAACAATGGGAATTCCTATACGTGCATATTGTGCAGTTTTAGTTGTATTTTCAATGTACTATAATATTGTGCAGTTTTAGTAGTAAATATTGTGCAGTTTTAGTAGTATTTTCAATGTACTATACATAGGAAAGATAAAAAATGATATGGTAAATATAGGTAAAACATGTGTCCCTGTTCGATTTTATTAATTTTTTTCCTTCCAAGTTTATTATTCCAACAAAATACATATAAATAAACTTATCATTTAAGTTTTCCCTAATTTTACTTTTAATTGAACATATAATGTGATATGAAATAATATCCAATATTCCATTTATATAGCTCCTAAAAATATGCAAAATGTTCGTTTTTTGCAAAATTTTACATGATTAAGAATTTTGATTAATTATAAGTGTGAGGCAAATGACTATAATTTATTAATTAACGCACTTTAAAGAAATATGATTTTCGAAACTTTTCTCAATATTTGTTTTTAAAAATATTGTGCAGTTATAATTTTACAAGTAAATTAAAAATGTAATTTTTTGATTTTCGAAGGGCCACAACGGAAAGGGGAGGGGAGATACGGATACAATTTCTTCAGAGACTCTAGTTATTTTTTAGATATCTCTTTGGTACATAAATTTCAACCTTCCATAATAAGCAGTTTGGGAAATACAGGGTGTTAAAAAAACTAAAAAAAGTTGTATGAAGATAACGGTATTTTTATACATCAAAGAATTAAATTTTAAAAAAATTGTTTATTTCACAAAAAAGATAAAAGATTTTCCTATCTTATGGCTTTTACAGACCTCAAAAATTTTTATTGGTTTAAAAGTTATTAGATGTTCAATATGGGTAATTTTCGAACTTGGAGGGGGAATACCTCAGAGGGGAAAAGAGATAGAAGAATATTTTGTTCTACTGGACCTATTATTTTATTACTATCTATCTATATTCAAAATTTTAACACTCTATCTTGAAAGATGTAGAAGTTTGTGTAAACGGACGGACGGACAGACGGACAGACGGACAGACGGACAGACGGACAGACAGAGTGAAACTAATATACACATTTCTTCCAATTTGGTTGGAAATGTGCTATTTTAGATATCTCTTTGGTACATAAATTTCAACCTTCCATAATAAGCAGTTTGGGAAATACAGGGTGTTAAAAAAACTAAAAAAAGTTGTATGAAGATAACGGTATTTTTATACATCAAAGAATTAAATTTTAAAAAAATTGTTTATTTCACAAAAAAGATAAAAGATTTTCCTATCTTATGGCTTTTACAGACCTCAAAAATTTTTATTGGTTTAAAAGTTATTAGATGTTCAATATGGGTAATTTTCGAACTTGGAGGGGGAATACCTCAGAGGGGAAAAGAGATAGAAGAATATTTTGTTCTACTGGACCTATTATTTTATTACTATCTATCTATATTCAAAATTTTAACACTCTATCTTGAAAGATGTAGAAGTTTGTGTAAACGGACGGACGGACAGACGGACAGACGGACAGACGGACAGACGGACAGACGGACAGACGGACAGACAGAGTGAAACTAATATACACATTTCTTCCAATTTGGTTGGAAATGTGCTAAAAACATATGTATATAACATTTCGGGTATTTAGTATAAATATAGTATTACAAATTCGAGTACTTATTTATAAAAACTTGATTGTAATTTTAAATTGTACAACATTGGGAGTTTTGTAAAAATCGTAATTTTTATTTAATTCTTCGTTTTCACTAAATCCTAGGTAGATCAAAATGGTATATGAAGCACTCTTCCAAATTGGCAGCTTTTTTTTTTGCCACGCGAAAATCATTCAAATTTAAAAGGAAAGTTATTTCAATTTGAAGTACCCAAATCAATTGAATGTTTTCCTTTAATTCGAGAGAATAGTTCTGCATATAAAAAGAAAACAAATTCCCTCAATATGACAAATATTACATCGAATTAAGAATGACTTTACAGAACTAATAGAAATTGTTTGTTTTAAAATTGAGTTAAGATTAAGAACTAATCATTTTGAATAGTAAGAATGAAATTCTTTACGTTTCAGCTGAATATATAGATAGATATGTTCTGCAAACATTTTACAATTTTTATAAACAATTGAATCTGCTTTCTGATAAACAAAATTAAAATGAATGAATCTGAAAGATATAAAATTAAATAATAGATTTTTTTTTTCTCAAAACTTACTAAACGAGGTCCAACCGGATTTTTATATAGTGGCCATTCTTCCAAAATATTAAAAATGGAAGTGTCAGTTGCATATTTTTTAAATGAATGTGCTCGAAAAGCAACAGTTTTTTTCCATCTTTGAATTATTTCATCTAATCTAAATCATCTAAATTATTCTGTACCCACATTTTCTTAGCTTCTGCATCGAGCTCTAGTCAAAATAAAAAAGAACAAAATGTAGGAAAAAGAAATTTACTTACCGGAGGGCTGCTCACTTTTTTTTCTGTCTATTTTTGTTCTAGGTTAGAGCTACAGGTTTACATACTTTTTGTGTTATATCGTTATTATTTCTTATAATTATATAATTATAATAACGTATAATAATAATTTTCAACGTGCTCGTTGCCCTCTTAAAGCAGGACAGTACCATGAATCCTAAGAAAAAAAATTAAATCTAAATTTCAGAAAGTTTAAACAGGCACGATATGTAATTTCAATTTTATGATTTCGAAAATAATCTACAATCTAGCCCTAGAAAGCCTTCGTCTATCTTTTTCAATTAAAACTTCGTCTATCTTTTTCAATTAGTTTCGGTTTACAAGTATTATTGTGTAGTCATTATTAATACATTCAGTGATTACCTATAAAATTTAATGTTTTAATATTTGTATTACTTGGTTTTTGAATTAATTTAAAAGATTTATCTGTATCTTCAAAATAATTTGATTTTATTGTTTGTTCTATGTCATTGTACTTTTTTTGAATGTGATAAATAGTTATTAAGGCAATTAAACAAAATAACACTTTTAAAACATTTTATTATTAAATGTACCTTATAATTTTGCTTCATATATTGAAAATATATGAAGCTTTGTGGCGCGGTCTAAATTTCGAAAAATTTTTTTTCGAGATTTTGATTTTTCTGGACGTTTTAGATGTCAGGGAATCAGAATCAGCAAAAAAAAATCCGTGTCCGCCGTACGCAAAGTAAAAATACACTTTTTTAAACGCTTAGAAATAGTATAAGCACTCGTGCGATTTGTACAAAAATTGCAACATATATAAAGTAAGGATGGAAATTTATGTGCATGGTATCCTTTTTTGAATCGTTTCCCTGCAACCCCCCTTAGCGGAGCGTTGAAAATGCACAATTTTGTGCACTTCAAAAAAATACCCCTAAATATAGTCGGATCTTTACATTGTTTCACATATATATGTACAGACGCCATATAAAGAAGATTGTAAAAATTTGGAGCCCTAGGTCCTCGCCCCCCTATTTTATAGTAATATTAAAACAAAAATTTTGAAATTTTAAATGCCTATAAAACCGGTTTGAGTTTATATAAAACATTGTTACTAATAACATAGATGCAGCAGGTAAGTGCATTTCGATTTCATATAAAAAATTTACCCCCCACCTTCTTTAAGTTGGTGAGGGGGCTTATGTATGAAATAAGCTACATACCTTGAGGGGGGAAATTAATTGAAAAAATGAGAAACAATATTCTTAAATATACTATGTTACACATTGTGCATAAAAATCAGCTTCGTACCTTTACCCCCCTGGATTTTACAGGTGAAAGAATTTTTATGGGACTACTAAAATTGAATTTTTGGTATTTAAAATGACTATAAAATAAGCCGCATTTCAGATGGGGTCTTATATCTTGTAGGTTTGGTATAATAGATTGGTATCTTTCGAAACCATTCAAAAAATTTACCCCTTTCGCTTTTATTATGGGTGAGGGGGTAATTTTATGAAAGAGGCTGCAGCACCTGAGCGGGGGACTGGATTGAAGAAATGTGAAATTATTTTCTTAAGAATACTATCTTACAACTTGTGCCAAAAATTTATTTCCCTACCTGCAACCCCCTCTAAGCTACATCACTTAGAAATGTTACATTTCAAAATTTATTATATAGTTTATGAAAATTGAATATTTGGAACTTAAAATGACTATAAAATAAGCCGCATTTGAGATAGGGTCCTATATCTTGTAAGTTAGGTATAATAGGTTGGTGTCTTTCGAAATCATTCAAAATTTTCACCCGTTTCCCTTTTCATATGGGTGAGGGGGTATATCTATTAAACAGGCTGCAACACCTCAACGGGGAACTGGATTGAAAAAATGAGAAATCATTTTCTTAAAAATACACACCTACACCTTTTATACAAAATTGAGACACGTACCTTCAACGCTCTTCATTTTACAGGGGCAAAAAGTTCGAAATTTATAGAATAAAAACATATGTATATTACATTTCGAGTATTTAGTACAAATAAGTATTACAAATTCGAGTACTTATTTATAAAAACTTGATTGTAATTTTAAATTGTACAGCATTCGGAGTTTTGTAAAAATCATAATTTTTATTTAATTCTTCGTTTTCACTAAATCCTAGGTAGATCAAAAGGGTATATGAAGCACTCTTCCAAATTGGCAGCTTTTTTATATGATAATCGACTTGATACTGTCGCAAATTTTTTATAGTTCGAAATGTACCACTACTTTTTATAGATTGGTGTATCTGAAAAATTTCAACTCCATATACTTATTCGAGGTAGAGGCATAACAAAATTAATTTGTTGAGGGCTATATCTGCGGACCTTGGGACTCAAATTAAAAAAGTCAAATAGGAAATATTCCTTATTTCCCTTAATCTATAATCTGTCTAAATTTTAACTTTACATCTTTGCTCATTTCTAAAATATGAAAAAAAAATTTAAACGCCCAAAGATTAAAAGCTTAAAATTGGGTAACAAAGACCTAATTAAAGATGTATAAGATATGAGTTTACATATTTCCATACTTGGTGTCTCCGAGATATGGCCCCCAAAATCTGAAATTTTAAATACCTATAAACGGGACAGGTGAGGTTAAAAAAAATGTTTGAAAGGTACTCTGTTAAAATAAAACTTCTAAACTTTGACAGATCAAAGTACATTTTTCTTAAATAAATAACAAGATGAATTTTGATTAACTCTCAATGATTTTGGTTTGAGCCAAGATAACATGAAATTTGTATATTCTATCTAGTCAGTCGATAAATTATTTTTTATTTTGATTTTTCTTTATATCTGCTTCATTTGATTGATGCATTGATTTGGATCGTATGACTATATATTATGATAATTATGAAAAGTATTATATATACATATACTCTAAAATATCCAACATATACATATACTCTAAAATTTTGAGACTACATATAAGTTAAAGTTCTTATAATTAGCAGTATATATTCTAGTTTTAAAGTAAATGATGTACAAGTTAAAACGTAACTGTTCAATTCCGAACTTTATGTTTAATTGAAATTTACAATATTTAATAAGAATTAACAAATAATTTCATACCTAAAATTAAGTTGTTAAATTTAAACGTTCTCATAGTTCTCAAATAATATTTTATCGAAATTGAATTAAATTCTAATTTAAATATATAATTTGATAAGTTAATCCAAGGTTAGCGATATGTTAATGCACAAATGCAAAAGAAATGCGAGAACTATGAGAATTAAGTAATTATCATAAATACATAAATTTTATTAAATGTGTTAAAATATCATAGTCTTATGCAAATGCATTTATTATATATATGAATGTATTTTTTGTTGTTCATATTCAACTGTGTGAAAAAATTATGTGGGCGAGAAAAATAAGTTCTTATAAAAGTTCCACATTATTTGGTCGACATAGAACATTCCTTAAATGAATTATTTTGACTTGAAGTATTAGAATGGGATAGGATAAAACAAAATTTAATTTGGAATAAAAATTATTAGTAAACGTGAATTAAAATCGTTCGTATCGTTTTGTCCATCGGTAAAAAATTCTAATATCTAAAGTCGATATAATCTTCAATATAAAAGACTTGTATTTATGATAAAAAATTTATATATATCGGATGTTAATATTTGGTGAAATGTAATTATCGTGGAAATAATAAATTGTTCAGAATTTAAATCATTATAATTTAAATCTTTATAAAATACTTGTATCGTGAATAAATTAAGTATCGGTATTTAAAGATAGTAACACTTCTTTGCACAATAAAATTGTATACAGATTGTAATCAAATTGTCTATAATTAAATATGAAATAATATGGTTAATATTATAAAGACGATAGTTGTGTGTTAATATTATTATTAAAGATGAAAATTTGAAATGATTAAAGTTGAACTTTGTGTTTTATTATTGATTAACATTTTGGCGACCGTGACAGGACACCAGTTATATTTCATATAACGGCATTAAACGAAATTAAATATATAAATACATATATATATTCATAGAATTGGTGTCTTTAATAATAAAATATAAATCAAATTTCATCCCAAATAAATAATCTATTATAAAATTGGTGTAATTTATTTTGAATTAAAATATCGGAACTTTCACAAACGTTGGTTTTTAAATATATTAACTATATAGGAATATATATAGGAATATAGAAACTTCAAGAAGGATGGATCATCCAGAAAAACAGAAACATACTGTAAAGAAAGGTTAGTACGAATTATAGAATTAATTTCTCTTTTAGAAGCCAACCACGAAAATATTATTGAGAATTTAAAAGAATCTGGTGAAGAAAGTGATTATATAAAGGATTTTTATTTTGAAAATGTGATGAAAATTGCAAAGGCATATAAAACTGGGTTAGAAAATTTATTGCAACAACACGAATTAAATGAATCTAAATATAGGCAAGCTGAGCTAACACGTGCTGCCGAATTAAAGGATGTACAAGCTAGAGTATCAACAGCCACTGCAGAAATGGCAAGATTAGCTGCAGAAATCGAGTCCGAAGGAGTTGAACGCGAGGTGGCTACTACAGAACTTAGCGCTGACTGTCAAATTTCCACCATAAAGGGACAATTAGCTGCAATTTCGTCACTGAATCGGTTACTTCTGGCAATTCAACGGGATCCCAATACATGTCGTTCACGAGCATATTGGGAACACCACTTATACACAATCGAACGCTATTGGAAGGATCTTCTAGCAACACACAATCGCATATTAGGATTTCCAAATTACTATGATTATGAAATTGAAATATTTCAAGAATTAGCAGATTTGTATCAATCAGTAGCAATTTCAATCAAAGAATATTTAGCAGTGAATTCATCTGACAGATTGGAATCAGCGCTTCAATTACCAAAAATAACATTGCCAGTTTTGACGGTAGTTATCTGCAATGGAAGCCATTCCAGGATCTATTCACTCAACTTATACATAACCGAGTAATGGCACCTACGCGAAAATTCTTCTATTTGAGAGCAAATTTGAAGGGTGAACCGTACAATCTTGTAAAGCATTTATTAGCTACCGACGCTAATTATATGACAGCCTAGAACACCTTGGTTGAGCGATATGAGAATCCTCGTTTACTAATAACAGCTCCATTAAATCAATTATTATCTCAAATAACACTACAAACAGAATCAGCAGCTGGAATTAAACGCCTGCATGACATCAGCAAGGAATGCCTTCAAGGAATCAATAATTTGGGCATTGAAACTTCGAGTTGGGGGCCAATTATTTTACACATTCTAGTACAAAAATTGGATAAGGATACCAGAAGATGGTACGAACAATCTTTGGCTTTTCCACGAAAACTACAATCATTGGAAGAATTTTTCAAGTTTTTGGAATGCAGGTTCAAAAACAATAATGTATTTTATTTTTATACCACAAAATATATTTGCACACGCATTGGCATTGCAAAATCAAAAAATGTTTTTCAAGAATATAAATAATAGTCTGTTTGGTAAATCTATAGATTTATTTATTTATTTATTTATTTATCTATTCGGTCCTTCGCTATCACCTATTTTTGTTACATTATATCTATTCTTTTTACGTACATAAGAAACTTTATAAGGACCAACATACTTTGTAGCGAGCTTTCCTTGAGTTGACTGCGTCCTTTTTATAGCGACTATATCATTAATTTTATATTTAACAGCTGGTTTTCGGCGTTTGTCAAAGTTCTTTTTATTTTATTTTTGTACTTTAATTATGTTGTTCTTAGCAATCTCTCTAATTTCATCTCTTTCATTATTTAGTGCATTTAAATTTTCTAAATGAATAATCTTGGCAAGCGAGGAAAATTCTGAATTTGTTTTGAGTTTCATTTCTACTCCGGTCAATACTTTAAATGGTGACATACCAATACTTCTACAAATAGTTGAATTTATGAACTGTTGAACAGTATCGACATGTTTATACCAATCTGATGGCTTATTCAAAGACAATTTTATTAACATCGGAACAATTACTCGATTTACTCGCTCTATCTGACCGTTTCCTCTAGGAACACCTGTTGTTATTAGAATATGACTGATTCCTTGTTCGATACAATAAGTGTTAAAATCATTAGACGTGAAGGCTGTTCCTCGATCAGATATAATTCTTGATGGATTTCCAAATATAGCTGCTTGTTTTTGCAATCTAGCTATAACTTCATCGCTGGAAGTGCTTTTGGTCGAATATAACCAAACAAATTTAGTAAAAGCGTCTGTAACAGCGAAAATATGTTTGTATCGTTTTTGTGTAGATTCTAATATCCCTAAATGATCAATATGATACGTCTGAAGTGGTCGATCTTCTTTTTCAATGGGACTAAGAAGACATTCTTGTTTTCCATGTTTTCTTTCTGCTAAAATGCACACTATGCAGTTTTTTATTAATCTTTCAATTTTCTTTCTATAATCTGGTATGAAATATTGTTTTAACAGCAGATCTTCTGTTTTTCTGACAGCAAAATGTCCTTGTTCATGCATTTGCTTTATAATCTGGTTTTCCATAGACATTGGAATTACTAACAATTCATTCCCTTTATATATTTTATATATAATATTGTTTTTCAAATAATACCCATCATATTCACGTTCTTCTAAAATTGTTTTTAATATCCTTAAATATTCGTCTTCTTCTTGAGATTGTTTTATTTGATGTGTAACCGTAACTTCTATAGGTAAAATCTCTCTACTTAAAGCATCAACATGACACATTTTAGTTCCAGAACGGTGTACGACATCTATGTCAAAATCTTGTAAATATAAAGCCCAACGTGCGACTTTAAGCGGAACGTCATTTTTCTTTAAAATCAGTGCAAAAGCATTACAATCTGTTATGACCTTTGTTTTCTGACCGAGTAAATATGGTCGCCATTTTTTAAATGCATTTACGATAGCCATGGCTTCCAATTCATATGAGTGATACTTCTGTTCTGCTTCGGTCGTTTTCCTGCTCATATATTGTACAGGGTGTAATTCACCACTTTCCGAATCTTTTTGTAGCATAACTGCTGCATAACCATACTTCGAGACGTCTGTATGTATCTCTGTATACCGACCATATTTAAATAACTGAAGTACTGGTTCCTTAGACAATTCTGATTTCAATTCTTCAAAAGCCTTAATTTGTTCTAAACCAAATACAAATTTGACATCTTTCTTTAATAGATCTGATAAAGGTTTTGCTTTTAATGCAAAATTCGGTATAAATTTACGGAAATACGATGATAATCCTAGAAAACTTTGTATTTGCTTTACGTTTTTATTTGGTATCGGATAATTTATAACAGCTTTAATCTTGTCGGTTCCTGGCTGAATACAACCGTTTTCTACAGAATGTCCTAAAAAATTTATTTTTGTTTTTAAAAAACTACATTTTCTCCAATTAATTTGTAATCCTTGGCCGCAAGCTATTTTTAAAACTTTTTCTAACTTATTAACACCTTCCTCTTCAGATTTTGAGGGAATTATTAAATCATCCATATAAGTGGTAACAATCTTAGCTTTAATTAGTGGTCTAAATATAGTATAGATAAATCTTGAAAATACATCTGCATTTTTTCATGTTCCTGTTTCCGAAGATTCGCGAAAATACACAAGTTTTGTTGTTGATAATGGTCAATACCAGTTTAAGTATTGTCCATTTGGATTATGTAATAGAATTGTAAAAATGAAATACATAATTATAATATAATTATTGAATTAATTTTTATAATTAATTTTTGTAATTATTATAATTATAATTATTGAATTAATTTTTATAAAAATTACTTTTTCATTTGAATCATCATCAACAATATCTGATTGCTGCACAATTTGGTTTTGTTGTTTGTTAGTTTTTCCTACTATTGGTACTGCTAAATTATTAGCCTGTGAGCATTGTTTTTAATCTATATTCAATAAATGAGACACTGGGTGTCTCATTTACACCGCCACACGGAGAGAAATATATACTCTAAAAATAGATTTTTTTTTTTAAATATATGAAACAAACAAAAACCAATATATGTAATTGCATATTTTATACATACGTGAGGTTCAATTCCTTCCCTCTTTGAGCCTAGACATGGAAACGTTTCAATTATTGATTTAGCCAGATTTTCCTTAAAATTTGTATTGGGATGTCTGAAACATGCTATTAATATTATATTAACTTCATTATTTATATAAACTTACAATTTTTTGTTGTATTCCACTGAACCCCAATCTTCAACAAGACTGTCAACCATTATTCGTACTAACATTTTGCGGTCATTATCAACCAACCTTTCATTTTTAACTAAACGCTGACCATGAGGTGTTTTTTTTAAGATGGGCTTTATATCTATTAGAAAAATGCGCACACGAAAAATGCGCACAAGGAAATATCCGCACATGGGAAAAATAAAGGATTTATTGTTTTATTAAAATATTAAAATAAATATTAAAATAAATAAAATAATTATTTATTAATATAATATATGAAAAGCTTATTTTATTGGTATTATATTTCTTAAAGAGATATGAGAAAAAATTACGAAAAGGAAAAATTCATATTTACTGTCAATATCAAAATTATTATTTTTATTTTATTTTCCTCAATATCTTACATATAAGGAAAAATTAAATTTTATTTTAATATTTAAATAGTTACATAAATTATCCGTCAACATTTTTTCTTTTTATGTATTATAGTAATTTAGAAAATCTTAAGTTATTTATAAAAAAATATAAAGTATTGTTATAAAAATAAGATCAAATAAAAATTAAAAATAAAATAAAAATTAATTAATTTCAAAATATTAAAACGCCTTTAAAAGGACTAAATATTAAATCTCGGGTTTTCACGTTTTTCAGATAAGTAAAATTAAAACAAATGAATTAAAACTGAATTATAAATTATTTATAAATGAAAGTGAATTATATATTAAAAGTATTATTTTTGTTTTATTTTCTTTAATATCTTATGTGGGATTCGGGATTCAATAAAACACTTTTAGTTTAATCCAAAATCCATTTTATTTATTTTCGAGTATTATTATTATATTATTAATTAATTTATATTAAATACATTTTAAGTTTAACCATTAATATTAACATTTAATTTTACGTTTAACCATTTATAATTTATATATGTAAAGTGACCGACTTAATTGAGTACTTTTCTATTACTAACTTTCGTTATAATTACTTTATAATTATGTAACTAGGAAGCTGAATTTTAGGAGTGAGGATAAAAATAAAATTAAAATTAAAAATTAATATTAATAGCTATTAATATTTTAAAATTGATAATTTTTATTTAATTAAAATTAAATAAAATTGTTACCGGGTACGCGCGGTAACCCATAGTGTCTTTTCGAAGATTTTCCACACTCCCTCGCGCAAAAAACAAAAAAAAAAACATGGTTCAACTTCTGATTAAATAAAACTACGTCTCCTATTAGTACATTAATATATTCAACTTATGATTAATAAAACTTCTGAACCAGTATTTTCCGTTAATTTTTCCCGGATACTTAGCGCAACCGATTTAGTAAAGGAAGTAACTAAATTCAGAACAGAATTCTGTTCATTATAGTTTAAGTTTAATTTGATGAGGCCTTCGAAAAACTCTTTTTCAATACTTGATAAAAATGATGCATTTAATTGTAATTGTAATGACTCATTTAAACAGTTACTACCTAAGTCTATATTATTTTGTAAATCTGTATTAATATGTGGTATATCAGGTTGTTTTACTAAAAAAGCATAATCGTGTTTTTTTAAATGCTTTGTTAGGCCGCTGTAAGTTTGATAGAGTAAATCACAATTATCAACTCCACAACTTAGATTACGTGATGTTGAATCTGGCAGACAATGAATATAAATAAGATATAAATATAATAAGATATCTCTCAAATAATAATATAATAAGATATCTATCAAATAATAATATAATAAGATATCTTATTTATAGCTATTAATATTAATATTAATATTAATATTAATTATTAATAATAATTCAGTCGCCAACAATAAATATATGGATAACGATTATAAGCCTGAGGAACCCAATAAGTATTTAATGTATTACGATTGCAATAATTTGTATGCATACGCTTTGGCAGAATGCCTACCTTACAGAGATTTTAAATGGATAAAAAACCCAGAAAACATTCGAACAATAATTGAGAAAATTGAGGATGATGCTGATATTGGGTATATTCTTGAAGTTGATTTAGATTATCCATATGACTTGCACGATAATCATAATGATTTGCCTTTTTGTGCGGAGAATAAATTAACTCCAAACTGTAAAAATAAAAAACTAATTTTGGATTTAACCGATAACAAAAAAATAACATTATACATTATAGAAATTTAAAGCAGTGCATAGCAAATGGACTTAAGTTAAAAAAAATTCATAGGGGCATACAATTTGAACAAAAAGCTTTTATGAAAAGTTTCATTGATATGAATACAGAACATCGCACGAATGCAAAAAATGAATTTACCGCAGATCAATTGGTGCGCATTTTTCTGTGTGCGCATTTTTCTGTGTGCGAAAATTTCTGTGTGCGCATTTTTCGTGTGCGCAAATTTCTGTGTGCGCATATATGTCTGTGCGCAATTTCCTGTGCGCATTTTTCGTGTGCGCAAATTTCGTGTGCGCATTTATCCGGTCACGACCTATATCATCTTTTAAGCAAATAAAACATTATAAGCCCATTGTCAAGATGTAGAGTTATACTCGTATATTTGAACTTATTTCAAATAAAAAATTTAAACTGGAAGAAAATTACTTATTTATAAGTAATATATATATATATATATATATATATATGAATATATATATTCAATATTCAATATATATATATATATATATATATATATATATATATGTATATATATATATATATATATATATATATATATACATGAATGAAGATATATAAATATATATATATATATGTATATCTATATATCTATACATATATATATATATATATAGATTTTTGATATATATATATATGCGGATATTTATTTATTATATAGGTATATAAAATTAAGTTACTTTTAAGTGAATTTTACTGCATAGAAATTGAATTCTAATATTTCTCAAAAAGTACAGATTGAAAAATTTACTTAAATTCGAGCGAAATTCAAACAAATTTGATTTATCTGCACATATTTATACATATAAAATTTAAACTGGAAGAATTTATTTGAAATAAATTCAAATATAACTCTACACTGATAAAAATATTTATTCGTCTGAATTGAAAATCGCGTTTCTCAACAATGAAAAACGCGCCGAGCGCAATTCTCGCATATGGATAATTACCGAGGGTAGTTGTGTATTATAAACATTTGCATTTACTATGGTAATAAAAATAATTTATAAAAAATATGAATAGCGTTAGGCCCAAACGACACACAAATTAGTAAACAACGTAATTTAAGACAATGCAACATGTGAATGGCGTTAGCCCCAAATGACACTCAAATTAGTAAACAACGTAACTTAAGAGAATGCAACATCTGAATAGCGTTTGGCCCAAACGATACTCAAGTTAGTAAACAACGTAATTTAAGACTATGCAACATCTGAATAGCGTTAGGTCTGAATAGCGTTAAATTACTTTTAATTTTATAAATTAAAAGTAATTAGGAAATATTTCAACTATTAAATTTGCTAAGTGCAAATATTCATTTTTCGTTAATCTAGAAAAAAATGCAAAAATAAATTAAATTAAATTTTTTATTTTTATTTTTACAATAATTTTTCAAATAAATTTAATTGCTTAAATACTTACAATCTATCTATATTATGTATTAAAATCTGATTTATTATGATTTTTGCCAATTTGTTTCTGTCAACTTCTTCTAAAAATTTTAACTTTTTATATTTATGATTTATAATTATAAATTCGCAATGATTACTTGTTAAGTTATCAATTAAAGCCTAAATTAAATTAGTTTAAATTTATATTAGTTTGAATTCATTATTTGTTTAAATTTAGTAAAGTATGAAAATATCTATTTATAATAGAAATATAATATCAGACTTTTTATTTATTTTTAAAATTGTGTGGATGTGGGGTTGGATTATTTTATGTTCAATAAAATCAAACACTTAATTTATGTTTTGATATAATAAGAAACACAGCCTTAAATTTGTATTTTCGGCAATAGACTTGGCAAAAGAATTAAAATATCTTATAAACAAAAGTCTGATATTTAATTTAATGAAAATAAAAGAAAATAATAAACCTGTTTAGTAAAAAACATAAAATTGTTTGTAGTTAAATTTTCTCTTAATACTGATGAGTTACAGATATTTGTATCTACAGAAGAAATGGACATTAATGATTCAGTTGAATTCATATTAAATATTTTTAAATATTTTCTTTTTTAATTATAAGAAATTTATTTTTAATTGATAATAATACTGCACCTAATTACCAAAATTAATGTGTACTTGCACTCAATCACTAATTTTTTTAAAAATTTTTCAATTCTATTTTGATTATTTTTTTAAATTAATTTTAATTTTAGTATATATTGAAATTCTTTAAATTAAGTTTTAACACCACTTTTTAATTTACCTTAAAATAAAGTAAAATAAATTTATGCGAACAATATACATGTTAAATTCACTTTAAATTTTCACTTATTATTAAGTGATTGATATTATTATTTCAGTTATTATTATTTTCACTTTAAATTTATTATAATTTATTATTTTTCGCCCTTTTTATTAAATTATTAAATTAAATTATTAAATTAAAAGGGCGAAAAATAATAAATTATAATAAATTTCACACACAAAAAAAAACTATTTAAAACATGTCCGAACATATCAAATGATGCAATTATTATGAAAAAACTTTGGATTTTAGCAAAAAACTCGTCCGAACATATCAAATGATGCGATTATTATGAAATAACTTTGGATTTTAACAATCAGAATTTTCTCAAAATTCTTTTGTATTATTGATAGCGTAAAACCCAAGTAATGAAAAACTGTAAAAGGGGCTGTGGAATTGCAAAAATGCGTTTGTGGTAAACGCTATTATAGTTTCTTATAACTTTTTGATATCTCCAATTGATGAGATGAAAATAACTGGATTGATTCTTTTTTTAAATTTTTTATGATAAAAAAAAGTAAAAAACGAACCACAGTCCAGTTATTTTCATCTACAAAAAAAAAAAAACGAAATTTAACAAAAATCTCAGTTTTTGTTCAATAGAAAAAAAAATAAACTTACCAGAAAAGTTTTGAAGAATATTCTCGATATCAATATCTTTTAAAATTTCGCGGATGCACTGTTCCATTGCTATTAATAGTTTTTACTAGTTTTTAATTTATAACGTATATAATTTTTTTTTAGTTTATTATTCTTTTAACTTTTAAAATTTAACTTGCACTTATATAATTTTTTTTCACAACAAAACAATCACAACAAAAGATAAAACTTAAAACAGTTATAATTATAGCATATATTGCCGTGATAGCTAAACTTGAGCGCGTGGGGCGTGCACGTAGTTAAGGTTGCCGTTGTTAAAAAAAATTATTGAGAAAGGTGTATATTACCTCTTTTTTTTATTTTATTAGTTCTTTGTAGAAGTACTTAGTTACTTTACAGTTTTCACTTAGTAAAAAGTATTATTCAAGGTAGGAATATAGTTTTTATGATAAAAAAATATCCAACTTAGAACTTTTGAGAAAATACCGATGTTACTTGAGCTTGAGAACATATTTTTTTTAAAACAGAAAAGCAGAAAAGCTAGACATACAGCTTTTCTGCTTTAAGCAGAAAAGCTGTATGTCTATTAACATTGGCTATTAACATTGGCATCATATGAAATGTAAACAGCCCCAACGTATTGAAATCCAAAAAAATTCAATAAGGCTATTAACATTGGCATCATATGAAATGTAAACAGCCCCAACGTATTGAAATGAATTGTAGTTTTTTTCGAAAATAATGTTAGGACGATTTCCAAGTAATGTCGTCGCAACATTATTTGGAAAATGTGGAATTTTCATTTTTAGCTTTTAATCTACTTTTTCATTACATGTTTATGTTTAAAAAGAAATAATTTTGTTTCTTTTAAAATTAATTTAAAAGAGTGGATTAAGATGTCCTAAATGTATAATAATATATTTTTTAAATATACCCAATTTTAATCTTGAATTGAATTTAATTTTTTAAATCTACTCCGTTTTATTTTAGAAAAATTAAGTTCAAGATTTTTTCTTTGAAAAATTTGGGAATTTTCATTGGTTCAAAATATACATAAGTTACTTTACAATTTAATTTTAAATCAAACTAGTTTGAATTTCACTCGGATTGAAGTGAATTTCAATCTATAATATTAGAAATATTTAGATTCAATTTCTGTTGATTGAATATTAACTTAATTTTTTATAAATAATTTAAATTTTTTTTAATGCAAAATATATTTTAATAAGAAAATTAGATTTATTTTAAATAAAATAATGTACATCGTACATATTATATTCATATAAAGCAACTGAAATCTACTCTATTTTTTTGTTGAATCAAATTAAATTTTTGGATTCTACTCTCGTTTTTTATTTTAGAAAAATTCCAATGGAATATTTGAATTCAAACTAGTTTGGAATTCGGTCGAATAGAAACGAATTTCAATATTTTATTTTATTTGTGAAATATTAAAATTCAAGTTCTATTGATTGAATTAAACTTAATATTAATTCAAATTTTTTTTTAGGAAAATAAATAAAATCCAGTAGCAAGTGCAATCGAATTTTGAGTGAATTTCGGTTTCAATTATTGAACACATATGATTGAATATATATTTTTGACTTCCGATCCAATTAATTTGAAATTAAAACTTAATATTATTTAATATCAATTTTGTATTGATTAAACTTCAATCAACATTTAGTTACCATTATAACTCGTGTGTCTGAATAAAAACTAACACATGTATTTGAATTTAAAAAACCGGCGGAGATTATTATATTATTGTGTATTTTTCATTTAAATATAATTATTTTTGTCTTCAAAAAAATTAAAGTAATTCATACAATTTATATGACATTTCACTCAAATGGGATTATATTTCACTTATTTGTATTTTTGGAAATCAATTTGTTTGATTGATTTCTTTCTTCAATCTAAAATATGATTGAAAATCTATCTAAATGTACTTATTTTGGTTCACTCTATTATTTTATTGAAAATTTAATTGAAATTTTCACTAAAATTTGAGTAAAAATGAAAAATAATCGGATTTGAGTGCACAAATTTCAATCAATTGAGTGAAAATTGTTTAGTGTGTAAGTTAATAGTTAATAGGAAAATTTATTTTTGAAATCACACATATATACTGGATTTTACAAAGTAAGTTGATATTGAAATTTATTTTATTTAATATTCAATTAAATTACCACCAAATTTGAGATTTTTTAATTAGATATATTATAGATTTAGGTTATGTTCAAATTTTCTTTATAAAAATACATATAATTGAACTTGGTTAATAATTCTATTTTCTATTATTTGAAAATGTACTTAAATTTCTATTCTCAACGTCAACGTTATCCCTTTTTTCTTGTCACCTGATTTTAAAATTAAAAAGGTTTATAATTTTCAGAATTTCTTTTAGAATATTTTTGTAAACAAGACGGAAACTAATATGCGCATTTCTATTTATAAAATATACTTAAAAACTGCCTTGTAATATAACTTTTTGACAATTTATTGGCATGACTTAAAAATATAAAACAAATCTCAAATATTCTTTCATAATGACATTTTTCTTAAATAAATAACAAAATGAAGTTTGATTAACTCTCAATGATTTTGGTTTGAGCCAAAATAACATGAAATTTGTATATTCTATCTAAGCGGCAGAGGTCGAGTCGATAAATTATTTTTTATTTTAATTTTGCCGGACAACTTTATATCTGCTTCATTTGATTGCTGATTTGGATCGTATGGCTACATATGATAATTATGAAAAGCATTATCTTCGAAATATAAATATACTCTAGAATTTATAGACTACATAAAATTTAAAGTTCTGATAATTAGTAGTATATTCTACCTTTAAATTAAATGATGCACAAGTTCAAGAGTAACATAGGTACAAAATCCCAAAAATAAATAAAATATTTAAAGAATTTAAAACTTTTGGCTTAACAGAAGATAGGGACTTTAAATTATCATAAAATAACAAAAAAAATCCTTTTTTGCAATTAATTAATTTATTATAACAAATCTGTGAATCAAACACATTTATTAATTGATATTAACAATTATATTATTAGTGCACGTGATTATAAAAGTTTAATTTTTATATTGTAGTAGCAGTTATTCTATTTATCTGCCAACTGTTTAACGATTGTGTAATAGCTAAATGCAGTTTTCATAATCTGCAAAATAAAAACAAAAAATAATATTTTACCAAATATGATCATATTTTGTTGTTACCTTTACAAATGTTTCGTACTTCATCTCAAAAATATAAGCATTCATTTTGAATGGATCTGCAGATCCTTTCATAATTGTTAATATCATTTTTTTTATATCTTGCGGTTGCTCATACCAATTTAAGTCGCTTAGATAGATTGCCGTAGTCAAATAATCATCCTATTTAGAAATATATTTTAATACGAGTATGACTAAATTAATTTAATCGCAAATTAATAATTACACTTAGGGTGATTTCATTAGCAAGTCCATTTTGTAGCAAAATATGAACTACACTCAGTATTGCGGAACACATCACTATAATCAGATTGATCGTTAATTTTGTAGTCTAAATATAAAGACACAATCAATTTACATACAAATTTAATTTTTTTTTCTATTACCACAGATATTACATATATCATAAAACATATTAACGTTGAATATAATAATGTGTCAAAAAAGAATTGATAAGAAAATAAAGATTCCACTTCCTTCAAATACCTGAAAAATTCTCTTTTATATTAAAATATGTTAAAAGCTAAAAATATAATACAATTTAATATCGATTTGTTCCTGAACCAACTCTTTTAATTGCTTTCTAATCAAATATTTTGAATAATTTGGAAACCTGGTCATAGCGCGATGTTTACATTTCAATATTTCCTAATAAAACACAATAAACATAATATATTAAAATCTCTGAAGTTAAAAACATTACCAAACATTTTTCAAATTTCAAATTCAAAAGGTTTTTCCGAAATAATCCAAAACCCAATAAAACATATATAAAACTTTTCCAAGCTATATAAAATGTGGCAACTACAGCTGTTGCTACAATAGGTAATATGTAAGCTACGAAAACATTTGAAGTTAGATTTCTGAACGGAAGTAAAGTTAACCAAAATGGAGAATTTTCATATAAATAAATCTGAAAAAACCAAATTATTTGTATTGACTATAATGAAAAAAGCTGCCAAGTTGGAAGAGTGCTTCATATCCCCTTTTAGATAAACCTAGTATTTAATAAAAACAAAGAATTAAGTAAAAGTTATAATATTTTATAAAAAAAACTATGTTTTTTCACAATTTAAAAGTAAATATATTTTATATTCTTATATGAAACATGATGTTATATTTGCGAAAAATTTGAATTTCACGAACAACATAATACATATATAAAATTAAAAGTTATAATTTTTTCAAAACTATTAATGTTGTACAATTTTAAATTATTACCAAGTTTCAATCAATAAATACTCGAAATTGTATATATGCAATATAATATTAATTTTTAAAATGTCGAAATTTTTACAACCGTAAAATGAAGAGGGTTGAAGGTACTCGTTTTTATGCACAAGGTGTAGAATAGTGTTATTCTCGTTTTTATGCACAAGGTGTAGAATAGTGTTATTAAGAAACTAATTTTTCATTTTTTTGATATAGTCTCCCGCATAGGGGATATTGCTTATTTCATTAATACACCCCCTCCTCTACTTTAATGAGATGGTGGTTTATAATTTTAAGTGATTTCGCAAGGTTTGAAATTATGGTACCTCGCATAGAAGTTAGAAAGTCGTACATAAAATCTGGACCATTTTATAGCCATTTTCAATTTTAAAAATTTAACTTTGAAAATATCGAAATTCAAATACAACTAACATAAAGAGGGTAGAGGGGATGGGGCTGATTTTTTCATATAAGGTGTAAAATTTCATTGTTAAAACAGTATTTATCCATTTTTATTTAAATTAGCGCCCCACGGAAGGCATGGAGCAAGTTTCCTAAATATACCCCCTCCTCTACCCAAAAAGAGCAGAAGGATAAAATTTGGAGTGATTTGGATTACCACGAACCTAGTGAACCCAATTTATAAGTTTCAAGTTAATATCTAAACTGTGTCTTATTTTATAGTCATTTTAATTTCCAAAAATTAAATTTTCATAAATTCTGTAATAAATTTTGTAATATAACATTTCTTTGAGATGAAGAATAGACGGGGTTGCAGGTACGGAAACAAAGTTTTCGCGAGAGGTGCAAAATAGTATTTAAAAAAAACTAATTTCTTAGTTTCTTAATCCAGTCCCCCGAGGAGGTGTTGCCTCTTGTTTTATAAATATACTTCCTCAGCTATGTGAAAGGAGAAAGGGGTGAAAATTTTGAATGATTGCGAAAGGTACTAATCTATTATACCTAACTTACAAGATACAAGGCCCTATCTTAAATGCGACATATCTTATGACCATTTTTAATATAAAAAACACAATTTCAATAGCCCTTTTAAAAGTCTTTCACTTTAAAGTGAAGGTGGGGCAGAGGTATGGGGCTAATTTTTATGGAGAAGGTGTAAAATAGTATATTTAAGAAACTCATTTCTCACTTCTTTAATAAATTTCCCCGCTGAGGGGTTGCAACTTGTTTCATATATAAGCCCTTCATCCACTTAAAAAAGGTGGGGGGTATTTTTTTAAATATGGAATGGAAAGGCACTTACCTGTTGTACCTATTTTAGAAGTAATAATGTTTTACGTAAAACCTTACTGGTTTCATAGGCATATCAATTTTCAAAAATTTATCTTTAATATTACAATAAAATAATGGGGCGGGGACCCAGGGCTCTAAATTTTTGTTATGTTCTTTGTATAATGTCTGTTCATAAACCTGTGAAACAGAGTAAAGATCCGACTATATTAAGGTGTGTTTTTTAACGTGCACAAAAATTATGCATCATTCTAAAAAGGATATCATAAACATAAAATTCAATCCTTTATTTACGTTTCTGCAAATTTTTTATTGAATTGAATATGTTTTAGAACTATTTCTAAGTGATTAAAAAAGTCTATTTTTGCTTTGCGTACGGCGTACGGCGGACACGAATTTTTTTTTTGCTGATTCTGGTTCCCTGACATCTAAAACGTAAGAAAAAATTTAAAATTGCGAAAAATTTTTTTTCGAAATTTGCTCTGCACCACAAAGCTTCATATATAAAGATATGAAGCAATATTTTTATATATATTTTTACATACGTTTTCAACAGCAAATATTTTCATATTCCAATATGTGATTAGTATTTCAATAATAGCTAGTGAAACTGTCATCCATCCGAAAATAAAGAAAACATTTAACATAATTTTGGGATACTTGTAATATTTTCCAATGAAATTCATTTCAATTTTTGTTGCAGTTTGAAGTGTTGGTCGTAAATATCCTTCGATACTTATTATTATATTACAATACCCTACAAAATATGTGCATAGATATTACTGAAATAATAATTAAATATTTTACAAATACTCTTAATATAGTAATATAAATTCAATATTTGAAAAGAAACCGTCCAAAATATAATTAGGCCCATAATAGTGACAGCTAATTGTTCAATATTAATCGCTTTCCCATACAATAATGCTAATAGCTAAATTTTGAGTTAGAGATTAAAATGGCAGATAGTAAAAATAATTGTAAAGGTAAGACATACTTGCATTATATGTGAAATTATTATGATTCCAATTATGGTAAATCCGCGAATAATATGTAATTTTTTATATTTTTGATCTGATGTTACCACAAATCCGAGAAATTTTAAAGAAAAAATAATCCACTTAAACATTTCATAGTTTTGAGCTGGTAATATAAAATCTTCAAAATTATAAACATTGAAATTAAATTTCATTTTTTATAGATATATTTTATTTAAGTCAATTATTAAAGACAGTAACTGTGAAATGATATTTAAACTGCTGAATGATAATTATATTGGCCGATAAGTACAAAGTTTCGGTTTACACTATTTTTACAAAATATTGTTTTATTTTCCATTTGTACACGTAATGGGATAGAGTAGGCTGCCTCCAAAGTTTAAAATAAATAAGTGAATTAATAGGTTTTTAATTCATTCTAAATTCTCTTTGATATCAAAAATTTTATGAAAGAAATAAGTTTTGCACAAGTATTAATTAATTTTGTATTTCTTTCTTATTGCAAAATCCATATATATATATTTAAAACATAATTTTATTTCATATTCTCTCAACAAACTTTGATTATGTGAACTGAAAATGTATTTACACCTGCTGAATTTGATTTGCATTTGTATTTCGAAAGATCTCGTTATTTTTTTCATTTAAAAATAAACTTCTTTGAACCAATTAATAACGTAAGTATATATCATATAATTATGAATAAAAAAATGTCGCATAGCTCAGCTCCGCAGTAGTTTCGTAATCATGGGCACATTTGTAGTGCACTTTTACGATATTAATATTTTGGACACGGTAGATGGGTCTTAGAATAATACTGAATGGTCAAATTTACTTACAAATAAATGAATTGATATATTGCAGTTACTAACTAAAAATTATAAAATATTTACTCGGTAGATGGTTTTGGGATCCGTACATTCGAATAATAATAAATTATCAATAATTATATTATTATATAATTAAACTTAATAATATGAAATTCTGAGGAGGCAAAACAACGTTTTCCGGGTTCAGCTAGTTATTAAATACAGTATATTATTATTTATATTTATATTATTAAACATAAACACCTAACACTGAACCAACATTTAAGAACAACTAACAATTCTCATTGTGACTACTATATTTTTAGACTGCGTAATACAGCGAATAGCGGGCGAAATGAAAGCGACATTGTAACTCCAGGGTAAAGAGCACAGTATGCCCTTATTCAAAATGTTTATATAATTACTTTTTATATACTAAAAAAAATTAAATGTTTAGTAAGAAAAAAAAACTTAATTACTTAATAAACTTAATTAATTATACGAGTAATAGTTACTGACAATATTCCAGACATACGAGCTACGATCATTCAAAAAAAAATAATACATTCTTAATAGCCAAAAAGTGCTTCAATTTGAATGAAAAATATCTTCTTTTTTGCCGCGCGAAAATCATTCAAATTGAATATGAAAGTTATTTCAATTTGAAGTACCCAAATCAATTGAATGTTTTCCTTTAATTCGACAGAATAGTTCTGCATATAAAAAGAAAACAAATTCCCTCAATAGGACAAATATTACATCGAATTAAGAATGACTTTACAAAACTAATATAAATTATTTGTTCTCAAATTGAGTTAAGAACTAATCATTTTGAATAGTATCTATACGTTAATGCAACTAACAGATATATGCCAGAAAATGTTTCATACCAAATCTGAAATTTTAATACTGGAAAAATATTTATTAATGGTTTTTTTTTAATTCATAATTTTAAATCATATTATTTTCTGTACTCCATTTTTTGCTTCATATATTGAAAATATAGTGCTTCATATATTGAAAATATATAAAGCTTTGTGGCGCGTTCTAAATTTCGAAAAAATTTTTTTCGAGATTTTGATTTTTCTGGACGTTTTAGATGTCAGGGAATCAGAATCAGCAAAAAAAAAATCCGTGTCCGCCGTACGCCGTACGCCGTACGCAAAGTAAAAATACACTTTTTTAAACGCTTAGAAATAGTATAAGCGATCGTGCGATTTGTACAAAAATTGCAACATATATAAAGTAAGGATGGAAATTTATGTGTATGGTATCCTTTTTTGAATCGTTTCCCTGCAACCCCCCTAGCGGAGCGTTGAAAATGCACAATTTTGTGCACTTCAAAAAAATACCCCTAAATATAGTCGGATCTTTACATTGTTTCACAGATATATGTATAGACGCCATATAAAGAAGATTGTAAAAATTTGGAGCCCTAGGTCCTCGCCCCCCTATTTTATAGTAATATTAAAACAAAAATTTTTAAATTTGAAATGCCTATAAAACCGGTTTGAGTTTATATAAAACATTGTTACTTCTAACATAGATGCAGCAGGTAAGTGCATTTCGATTTCATATAAAAAATTTACCCCCGACATTCTTTAAGTGGGTGAGGGGGCTTATGTATGAAATAAGCTACATACCTTGAGGGGGGAAATTAATTTAAAAAGTGAGAAACTATGTTCTTAAATATACTATGTTACACATTGTGCATAAAAATCAGCTTCGTACCTTTACCCCCCTGGATTTTACAGGTGAAAGAATTTTTATGGGACTACTAAAATTGAATTTTTGGTATTTAAAATGACTATAAAATAAGCCGCATTTCAGATAGGATCTTATATCTTGTAGGTTTGGTATAATAGATTGGTATCTTTCGAAACCATTCAAAAAATTTACCCCTTTCCCTTTTATTATGGGTGAGGGGGTAATTTTATGAAAGAGGCTGGAGCACCTGAGCGGGGGACTGGATTGAAAAAATGAGAAATTATTTTCTTAAAAATACTATCTTACAACTTGTGCCAAAAATTTATTTCCCTACCTGCAACCCCCTCTAAGCTACATCACTTAGAAATGTTACATTTCAAAATTTATTATATAGTTTATGAAAATTGAATATTTGGAACTTAAAATGACTATAAAATAAGCCGCATTTCAGATAGGGTCCTATATCTTGTAAGCTAGGTATAATAGGTTGGTGTCTTTCGAAATCATTCAAAATTTTCACCCGTTTCCCTTTTCATATAGGTGAGGGCGTATATCTATTAAACAGGCTGCAACACCTCGGCGGGGGACTGGATTGAAAAAATGAGAAATCATTTTCTTAAAAATACATACCTACACCTTGTACACTAAATTGAGACACGCACCTTCAACCCTCTTCATTTTACAGGGGCAAAAATTTCGAAATTTATAGAATAAAAACATATGTATATTACATTTCGAGTATTTAGTACAAATATGGTATTACAAATTCGAGTACTTATTTATAAAAACTTGATTGTAATTTTAAATTGTACAGCATTGGGAGTTTTGTAAAAATCATAATTTTTATTTAATTCTTCGTTTTCACTAAATCCTAGGTAGATCAAAAGGGTATATGAAGCACTCTTCCAAATTGGCAGCTTTTTTATATTAATTTTACATAATTTTAATATTGATTTTAAATTTATTTTTAATATTATGTCAGTTACATTTTATTATTTTTAAAAATCCTGTTTTAATATTTTCCATGTATTTATTAAATTTTCTGCATTTGAGTTTGGAACATCAACATTTAAAAAAATTTCAAATAAATAATTTTGTATAAATTTCCAGACATGAATGGACTCCACTGGATAATTTAAATACTTGAAAATTTTTAAAACAGACTTAATTCCCTGATCATAGAACTTCATTCATATGTAACTTTATTATCACAATAAACATAAATTTTTTTTACTCAAATAAAATTTTCACCGACACAAAATATAAATGCCTGATATGGCATTGGATTCGTTTACCAATCTTAGGAAACTTTTTTGTGAATCTACAACAGTGTATCTCTTCATTTCGCTTCGGTGGTTGTTTTTAATTTGTTGGCTTAATAATACCATATAGCATATGGAGCAATAAAGCTATAGCTTGGAATCAATAAAAAAAGAGAAGTTTCGTATGAATAGTAATATTAAAATAAAAAAAAGACTATAAATAAAAAAGAAATTGTTTAATGAATATCGTGTGGTAAACTTACTATCATTAAAATTTACTTAAATATGGAGCATATGTAAATTCAGCTGAATATATAGATATGTTCTGCAAACATTTTACAATTTTTATGAACAAATGAATCTGCTTTCTGATAAACAAAATTAAAATGAATGAATCTGAAAGATATAAAATTAAATGATAGATTTTTTTTTTCAAAACTTACTAAACGAGGTCCAACCTAATTTTTATATAGTGGCCATTCTTCCAAAATATTAAAATTGGAATTGTCAGTTGCTTATTTTTTTAAATGAATGCGCTCGAAAAGCAACAGTTTCTTTCTATCTTTTAATTATTTCATCTAATCTAAATCATATAAATTATTCTGTACCCACATTTTCCTAGCTTCTGCATCCAGCTCTACAAAATAATTAATACAAAATTAAAATATTTAAAAAAAAAAAAAATGTTGGAAAAAGAAATTTTCTTACCGGAGGGCTGCTCACTTTTTTTTCTGTCAATTTTTGTTCTAGGTTAGAGCTACAGGTTTACATACTTTTTGTGTTATATCGTTATTATTTCTTATAATTATATAATTATAATAACGTATAATAATAATTTTCAACGTGCTCGTTGCCCTCTTAAAGCAGGACAGTACCAGGAAGCCTAAGAAAAAAAAATTAAATCTAAATTTCAGAAAGTTATAAGTAAATTAACTTTTCTTCTCCTTTAAACAGGTACGATATGTAATTTTAATTTTATGATTTCGAAAATAATCTACAATAGCCCCAGAAAGCCTTCGTCTATCTTTTGCAATTAAAACATTTCAATTATGTTCTATATCATTTGAATTATTTGTTATGCCAGCATATTCAGTTGATGAGTTCTGTTCTGTCGATGTATCAAACTTTTTTATGTTTATTAAGAATTTGTTTTTTAAAAGAATTGAAACTGAAACAAAACAATATGGCTTGGAGTACACACTAAGCATCGACGATGCATCGTAATATTCATTAAAAAAGTCAAATAGGAAATATTCTTTATTTCCCTTAATCTATAACCTGTCCAAATTTGAACTTTACATCTTTGCTCATTTCTAAAATAAAAAAAATTTTAAAAGTACCAAAAACTGTCTAAAACTTTTATATGAAAATATGAAAAAAAAAATTTTAAACGCCCAAAGATTAAAAGCTTTAAATTGGGTAACAAAGACCTAATTAAAGTTGTATAAAATTGTAGATATGCGTTCACATATTTTATACTTGGTCTCCCTTTCCGAGATATGGCCCCCCCCCCCCCCCCCCAAAATCTGAAATTTTAGATACCTATAAACGGGACAGGTGAGATCCTAGTTAAAAAAAATGTTCGAAAGGTACTCTGTTAAAATCGCACTACTAAACTTTGTCAGATCAAAGTACATTTTTCTTAAATAAATAACAAGATGAATTTCGATTAACTCTCAATGATTTTGGTTTGCCAAGATAACATGAAATTTGCATATTCTATCTAGTCAGTCGATAAATTATTTTTTATTTTGATTTTTCTTTATATCTGCTTCATTTGATTGATGCATTGATTTGGATCGTATGACTATTATTATGATAATTATGAAAAGTATTATCTCCAATATATACATATATGCTTTAAAATTTTGAGACTACATATAAGTTAAAGTTCTTATAGTTAGCAGTATATATTCTAGTTTTAAAGTAAATGATGTACAAGTTAAAACGTAACAAAATCCCAAAAATAAATAAAATATTTAAAGAATTTAAAACTTTTAGCTTAACAGAAGATAGGGACTTCAAATTATCATAAAATAATAAAAAAAAATCCTTTTTTGCAATTAATTAATTTATTATAACAAATCTGTGAATCAAACAAATTGATTAATTGATATTTGCAATTATATTAGTAGTGCACGTGATTATAAAAGTTCATTTTTATATTGTAGTAGAAGTTATTTTATTTATCTGCCAACTGTTTAACGATTGTGTAATAGCTAAATGCAGTTTTCATAATCTGAAAAATATAAACAAAGAATAATATTTTACATAAATAAATATGATCATATGTTGTTGTTACCTTTGCAAATGTTTCGTACTTCATCTCAAAAATATAAGCAATCATTTTGAATGGATCTGCAGATCCTTTCATAATTGTTAATATCATTTTTTTTATATCTTGCGGTTGCTCATACCAATTTAAGTCACTTAGATAAATTGCCGTAGTCAGATAATCATCCTATGTATAGAAATATATTTTAATACGAGTATGACTAAATTAATGTAATCGCAAATTAATATTTACACTTAGGGTGATTTCATTCGCAAGTCCATTTTGTAGCAAAATATGAATTACACTCATTATTGCGGCACACATCACTATAATCAGACTGATAATTTTGTAGCCTAAATATAAAAACACAATCACTTTATATACAAATTTAATATTTTTTTTCCATTACCACAGATATCACATATAACATAAAACATATTAACGTTGAATATAATAATATGTCAAAAAAGAATTGATAAGAAAATAAAGATTCCACTTCCTTCAAATACCTGAAAAATTCTATTTTATATGAAAATATGTTAAAAGCTAAAAATATACAATTTAATATCGATTTGTTCCTGAACCAATTCTTTTAATTGCTTTCTAATCAAATATTTTGAATAATTTGGAAACCTGGTCATAGCGCGATGTTTACATTTCAATATTTCCTAATAAAACACAATAAACATAATTTATTAAAATCTCTGAAGTTCAAAACTTTACCAAACATTTTTCAAATTTCAAATTCAAAAGGTTTTTCCGAAATAGTCCAAAACCCAATAAAACATACATAAAACTTTTCCAAACTATATAAAATGTGGCAACTAAAGTTGTTGCTATAATAGGTAATATGTAAGCTACGAAAAAATTTGAAGTTAGATTTCTTAAAGGAAGTAAACATAACAAAAATGGAGAATTTTCATGTAAATAAATCTGAAAAAACCAAATTATTTGTATAGAAGGTAATGAAAATATTTTAATATATATTTTTACATACGTTTTCAACAGCAAATATTTTCATATTCCACTATGTGATTAGAATTTCAATAACTGCTAGTGAATATGCCATCCATCCGAAAAAAAAGAACACATTTAACATAATTTTAGGATACTTGTAATATTTTCCAATGAATTTCATTTCAGTTTTTGTTGCAGTTTGAAGTGCTGGTCGTAAATATCCTTCGATACTTATTATTATATTACAATACCCTATAAAATATGTGCATAGATATTACTGAAATAATAATTAAATATTTTCGAAATACTCTTAATATAGTAACATAAATTCAATATTTGAAAAGAAGTCGTCCACCATATCATTCAGTAACAGCTAATTGTTCAATATTAATCTTTTTCGCATACAATAATGCTAATAGCTAAATTTTGTGTTAGAGATTAAAATGGCAGATAGGAAAAATAATTGTAAAGGTAAAACATACTGTGAAATTATTATGATTCCAATCATGGTAAATTCGCGAATAATATGTAATTTTTTATATTTCTGATCTGATGTTACCACAAATCCGAGAAATTTTAAAGAAAAAATAATCCACTTAAACATTTCATAGTTTTGAGCTGGTAATATAAAATCTTCAAAATTATAAACTTAATTTGAGAACAAATAATGATTATTATATTGGCCGATAAGTACAAAGTTTCGGTTTACACCATTAGTACAAAATAATGTTTTATATTGTTTTATTTCCCATTTGTACACGTAATGGGATAGAGTAGGCTACAGCAAAAGTTTAAAATAAATAAGTGAATTAATAGCTTTATTAATTCATTCTAAATTCTCTTTGATATCAAAAATTATATCCAAGAAAAACGTTTTTCAAAAGTGTTAATTAATTTTATATTTCTTACTTATTGCAAAAAATGAAGTATTTTATTGAAATATAAATATTTAAAACAATATTTTATTTCATATTCTCTCAACAAACTTTGATTATGTGAACTGAAAATGTATTTACACCTGCTGAATTTGATTTGCATTTGTATCTAGAAAGATCTCGTTATTTTTTTCATTTAAAAATAAACTTCTTTGAACCAATTAATGACGTACACATATATCATATAATTATGAATAAAAAAATGTCGCATAGCTGAACTAATGCGCAGTAGTTTCGTAATCATGGGTACATTTGTAGTGCACTTTTACGATATTAATATTTTGGACCTGGTAGATGGCGTTGGGGTCTTCGAATAATAATGAATTGTCAAATTTTCTTGCAAATAAATGAATTGATATATTGCAGTTACTAACTAAAAGTTATTTTTACTCGGTTGATGGCTTTGGGATCCGAATATTCGAATAATAATAAATTGTCAATAATTATGTTATTTATGCCCGTATGACAATGGCTTGACAAAATCAAAAGAAAAACTAAAAAATTTCTCTTTGTGCGACTGAAACACAAATATTTTTCAATGAGAGACAACTATAGTGTCGTATTGATGCTGTCAAATATATTGTTTTTGTTTTTTAATCTGTTAAAGATATTTCGTTGCTCGAATACTTGTTTGCTTCATACGCCTCTGACATTTTCACTTTGCTCCATATCCACCCTAAATTTGCAACTTACAATTTACACATGTTAGACTTCTTGGTCCGTGTTTCAAGACGGGTCCCGAAGATAACTGGCACGGCTCCATGTCCATCTTATAATATAATGACTATGAAAATTACTATGGATATAAGGCAAAAGTAAAAAAAAAAAATTTGGCATTAAAATTCTATATCAATGAGCAATGGATATGGAGCAAAAAAATTAATTTAATATTAATGTTAATGTTTCATGTACATTGAAAAGTTGCTCTACGTGCTACCTTTTTTTTGATTTTTGAGAAATGAGGCAAGCAAGCATTGAAAAAAAAAGAATTGGATGTGGAGCAAAACTGCTACTCGATATCTCAGTAACTATTAGAGATAAGAAAAAATGCCGCGCAGCCGAACTACTGATCAGTAGTTTTATAATTACGGGCTTTTTTTTAAATTTAACTACTCTAAATGCATATTTGGAGTATATGTTGCACCCTCTATCCGCAGAAATTAAAATTATAACTGTGATTTTATACTACTACTTACTAAATTTCAGATGCGACATTGAACCTATTTTTTGGAGCTTATTCACAATTGGAAAACACATTTTGAAAACTCTTTTTCCATATTTTAGTATTCGGCGCCTCTAGCGGTAGAAATTGGAAATACAGTTAACGGCATCGTATTCTACTCTTAACTACCTTTCCAACGAGTAGTCACACTTCATTTTTGGTGAACATTTACTATATTAAATTACAACTTTTTACTTGTATTTTACTGCCCTCTAGTGGCAAAAAATCAGATTATGAGGATGTCTGATTTATTTTAGTTTATATTAGGTTTCCAGCGCTTGCTTTCCCTTCATTTTTGGTAAAGATTCACCAAGTTAAATAACATTTTTAAAAAACAATATAATTATTTGTTTCGCCATCTAGCGGTAGAATTTAAAATTATAACTACTGTGGTTTTATATTACTACTTACTTCCTTTCAGTTGCAACATTAAACCTAATTTTTGGGGCTTATTGACTATTGCAAATCACATTTTAAATTTTAACATTTTATATATTTTAGTTTTCAGCGCCTCTAGCGGTAGAAATTTGAAATACGGTTACTGGCATAATATTCTACTCTTAAATACCTTTCCAACGAGTGGTCAAACTTCATTTTTGGTGCACTTTTTCTACATAAAATTGTAATTTTTATTTACGAAAAAGATGTTTTGTAAAAATGCGAATTGCGCCACCTACCGGCCGAATTTGGAAATTATATCAATTGCATCTGGTTCTCAATAAATCAAGCTTTCCATAGAGTTGTCTATCATATACCTGAGTGTACATTAACCATGTGAAATAACTGCTTTTTATTGTTTACACCGGACGGACAGACGGACGGACAGACGGACGGACAGACGGACGGACAGACGGACAAAAGCGTTAGCATAAGGGATTTTTTTTTAAAAAAAGCCCTAAAAACGAATTGCAGTTTTAAAAAGAGAATCTCCCAAACACTACAGATATGGTCCTGACTCAAAAAACTCTAAAATGGCGTATGAAGCAAACAAGTATTCAAGCGGCGATTTGTAATAAAATAATAAAAAAAATGCTGAATATTGAAAAAAATCATGAATGTCAAAAAATATACAAAAAAAATCCAAAAAAAATTCGATTTTTTTTGACAGAAATGGTTTTGTTGCTGCTACACAGTGACAAATCATTAGCGACATGGATTTTTTTTTGGATTTTTTTTTGATTTTTTTTTACTTTCAGGATTTTTTTCAATATAGCGTGTTACTCGCACTCATATCTTTTTCTCATATAAGAAATATTACCTCTCCCTCTAAATGGATAGTTTCTGAAAAATTGAAATTTTCAAGCCATTGTCATACCCGCATTAATAATTAAAAATAATCTGTAATATAAAATTCTGAGGAGGCAAAACAACCTTTGCCGGGTTCAGCTAGTTATTAAATACAGTATATTATTATTTATATTTATATTATTAAACATAAACACCTAACACTGAACCAACATTTAAGAACAACTAACAATTCTCATTGTGACTACTATATTTTTAGACTGCGTAATACAGCGAATAGCGGGCGAAATGAAAGCGACATTGTAACTCCAGGGTAAAGAGCACAGTATGCCCTTATTCAAAATGTTTAAATAATTACTTTTTATATACTAAAAAAAATTAAATGTTTAGTAAGAAAAAAAAACTTAATTACTTAATAAACTTAATTAATTATACGAGTAATAGTTACTGACAATATTCCAGACATACGAGCTACGATCATTCAAAAAAAAATAATACATTCTTAATAGCCAAAAAGTGCTTCAATTTGAATGAAAAATATCTTCTTTTTTGCCGCGCGAAAATCATTCAAATTGAATATGAAAGTTATTTCAATTTGAAGTACCCAAATCAATTGAATGTTTTCCTTTAATTCGACAGAATAGTTCTGCATATAAAAAGAAAACAAATTCCCTCAATAGGACAAATATTACATCGAATTAAGAATGACTTTACAAAACTAATATAAATTATTTGTTCTCAAATTGAGTTAAGAACTAATCATTTTGAATAGTATCTATACGTTAATACAACTAACAGATATATGCCAGAAAATTTTTCATACCAAATCTGAAATTTTAATACTGGAATTTTAATAAATTTTAATTAAATAATATTATTTTCTGTACTCCATTTTTTTATATTAATTTTACATAATTTTAATATTGATTTTAAATTTATTTTTAATATTATGTCAGTTACATTTTATTATTTTTAAAAATCCTGTTTTAATATTTTCCATGTATTTATTAAATTTCCTGCATTTGAGTTTGGAACATCAACATCTAAAAAATTTTCAAATAAATAATTTTGTATGTATGTCCAGACATTGTACTTTAACAAATTTTGTATTAAAATTATTAATTTTAATTGTTAAAAATATATCATTCATAATTTTATTGCTTCATATCTTTCTAGATGTTGCTTCATATCTTTATATATGAAGCTTTGTGGTGCAGAGCAAATTTCAAAAAATTTTTTTTCGGAATTTTAAATTATTTCTTACGTTTTAGATGTCAGGGAACCAGAATCAGCAAAAAAAAATTTCGTGTCCGCCGTTTGTCGTACGTCGTACGCCGTACGCAAAGCAAAAATAGACTTTTTTAATCACTTAGAAATAGTTCTAAAACATATTCAATTCAATAAAAAATTTGCAGAAACGTAAATTGAATTTGAATTCTAGGATTGAATTCTATGTTTATGATAAATGGTCCAGATTTTATGTACGACTTTCTAACTTCTATGCCAGGTACCATAATTTCAAACCTTGCGAAATCACTTAAAATTATAAACCACCATCTCATTAAAGTAGTGGAGGGGGTGTATTAATGAAATAAGCAATATCCCCTATGCGGGAGACTATATCAAAAAAATGAAAAATTAGTTTCTTAATAACACTATTCTACACCTTGTGCATAAAAACGAGACCTGTACCTTCAACCCTCTACATTTTACGGTTGTAAAAATTTCGACATTTTAAAAATTAATATTATATTGCATATATACAATTTTGAGTATTTATTTATTGAAACTTGGTAATAATTTAAAATTGTACAACATTAATAGTTTTGAAAAAATTATAACTTTTAATTTTATATATGTATTATGTTGTTCGTGAAATTCAAATTTTTCGCAAATATAACATCATGTTTCATATAAGAATATAAAATATATTTACTTTTAAATTGTGAAAAAACATAGTTTTATAAAATATTATAACTTTTACTTAATTCTTTGTTTTTATTAAATACTAGGTTTATCTAAAAGGGGATATGAAGCACTCTTCCAACTTGGCAGCTTTTTTTAATTATTATTTTTATCTGTTGAAAGTATTCTATTAAAAATATAACACTATTCACTATGGCGCAGGGAAATAAGGCCCATGGAAATAAGGCCCACAAAAAGAAATGTAATAAGGCCCAAAAAATGTGGGCTTTATTTCATAATGAAATAAAGCTCAAAAACAAAAAATGAAATATCGCCCAAGAGAACAAAAATATTGCAATTATTAATACAATAATTTTATTTATCGGTTTTATATCAAAACACATATAGATTTACATTTGATATTCATTTCATATAAAATATATATGAAAAATTCTATCAGAGTTCCTAATAATTTGGGACTTTTTTACTTCAATATGAAAAAAACGTATACATAAGGTTTATACCAAAAAAGGTATAAATATTTATACCAAAATTTACAACCGTAGATGCATACGAATTAATGTTTTTATTGGGATCAAATTCAAATTTTAATATTAAGCTTATTCAATAAATTATAATTAGGTATGTTATGAACAGAAGTCACATTGTCATTACTGAAATCTTTATTATCAATGTGAGTTATGTTTGGTAACATAACTCACGCGGGAATTTCGCGATTATGGCTTTATGTATCACCTAAATGAGACATAAAGCCATTATAGCCTTATGTCATGTCACCAATGTGAACAATGTAACAATCGCCAGATTATTTGACTTCGGACAAACTATTGGAAAAGACAATGTAAAAATTAATTTAAAAAAACCTTTTAGCACTGATTCTGAATTGAAAAGATGAATGAAAATTAATTTTGTAATAGTAAAATCCCAGTATAAAAACGTTAATGTTTAAGCGCGAATTCATATAAGCGACAATTTTCATAGTTTTTTTTTTTGCAGTTTTTAACTGAAGTTTGTGTAATAGACCAACTTCGGTCTATTTTGGACAAAATATGCCTTTATATGCCCTTATTTTTCACAAATATGCATTTATAAGCACTTATTTTTCAACAATATGTATTTATATTGCAACAATATGCAACAATATCTTACAATTGTGTGAATCGCGAAATAAATATCTTTATTTTAAATTATCTGTTTCCGGGACGTGATAATGACATTTTTCTTAAATAAATAACAAGATGAAGTTTGATTAACTCTCAATGATTATGGTTTGAGCCAAGACAACATGAAATTTGTATATTATATCTAGGCGGTCGGTCGAGTCGATAAATTATTTTTTATTTGGATTTTTCCGGACTTTATATCTGCTTCATTTGATTGATGCATTGATTTGGATCGTATGGCTACATATGATAATTATGAAAAGCATTATCTTCAAAATATAAATATACTCTAGTCTAGAATTTTTAGACTACATATAATTTAAAGTTCTTATAATTAGCAGTATATATTCTAGCTTTCAATGAAATGATGCACAAGTTAAAACGTAACATAGGTACAAAATCCCAAAAATAAATAAAATATTTAAATAATTTAAAACTTTTAGCTTAACAGAAGATAGGGACTTTAAATTATCATAAAATAACATACAAAAATATATTTTTTGCAACTAATTAATTTATTGTAACAATTCTGTGAATCAAACACATTTATTAATTGATATTTGCAATTACATTAGTAGTGCACGTGATTATAAAAGTTTAATTTTTATATTGTATAGTAGGAGTTATTCTATTTATCTGCCAACTGTTTAACGATTGTGTAATAGCTAAATGCAGTTTTCATAATCTGAAAAATAAAAAAATTTGAAAAACAAACCCCGGGTTTGTCAAAAGCACATTTCCTCAAAATCGCCATCTAAAACAATGGAAATTCCTATACGTGTATAGTATTTTTTAGTAGTATTTTCAATGTACTATACATAGGAAAGATAAAAAATGATAAGGTAAATATAGGTAAAAAATGTGTCCCTGTTCGATTTTATTAATTTTTTTCCTTCCAAGTTTATTATTCCAACAAAATACATATATATAAACGTATCATTTAAGTTTTCTCTAATTTTGCTTTTAATTGAACATAATGTGATATGAAATAATATTCAAAATTCCATTTATATAGCTCCTCAAAATATGCAAAATATTCGTGGTTTGCAAAATTTTACATGAGTAAGCATATTGATTAATTATAAGAGTGAGGCAAATGATTATAATTAATTAATTAATGCACTTTCAAAAAATATGATTTTCGAAAGTTTTCTCAATATTTGTTTTTAAAAATATTATGCAGTTATAATTTTACAAGTAAATTAAAAATGTAATTTTTTGATTTTCGAAGGGCCACAACGGAAACGGGAGGGTATCTCGGATACATTTTCTTCATAGAGTCTAATTATGGATATCTCTTTGGTACATAAATTTCAGCCTTCCATAATAAGCCATTTGGGAAATACTAACACCCTGTGAAAAACTAAAAAAAGATGTATGAAGATAACGGTATTTTTATACAAGAATCCAATTTTAAATAATTTGTTAATTTTACAAAAAAAGTTAAAAGATTTTCCTAGCATATAGCTTCTATAGACCTCAAAAATTTTAATTGGTTTAAAAGTTATTAGTTATTAGACTTATTATTTTATTACTATCTATCTATGGTCCAAATTTGAATACTCTATCTAATGGATGTAGAAGTTTGTGTAAACGGACGGACGGACAGACCGACAGACAGAGTGAAACTAATATACACATTTCTACCAAATTGTTTGGAAATGTGCTAAAAATAACGATATTTTACGAAATATTATCATGTTTTGTTGTTACCTTCACAAATGTTTCGTACTTCAGCTCAAAAATATAAGCATTCATTTTGAATGGATCTGCAGATGCTTTCATAATTGTTAATATCATTTTTTTTATATCTTGCGGTTGCTCATACCAATTTAAGTCGCTTAGATAAATTGCCGTAGTCAGATAATCATCCTATGTAGAAATATATTTTAATATTACTAAATTAATTTAATCGCAAATTAATATTTACACTTAGGGTGATTTCATTAGCAAGTCCATTTTGTAGCAAAATATGAACTACACTCATTATTACGGCACACATTGTTATAATCAGACTGATCGTTAATTTTGTAGCCTAAATATAAAAACACAATCAATTTATATACAAATTTAGTTTTTTTTTCTATTACCACAGATATTACATATAACATAAAACATATTAATGTTGAATATAATAATATGTCGAAAAAGGATTGATAAGAAAACAAAGATTCCACTTCCTTCAAATACCTGAAAAAGTCTATTTTATATTAAAATATGTTAAAAGCTAAAAATATAATACAATTTAATATCGATTTGTTCCTGAACCAAATCTTTTAATTGCTTTTTAATCAAATATTTTGAATAATTTGGAAACCTGGTCATACCCCGATGTTTACATTTCAATATTTCCTAATAAAACACAATAAACATAATTTATTAAAATCTCTGAAGTTCAAAACATTACCAAACATTTTTCAAATTTCAAATTCAAAAGGTTTTTCCGAAATAGTCCAAAACCCAATAAAACATACATAAAACTTTTCCAAGCTATATAAAATGTGGCAACTACAGCTGTTGCTACAATTGGTAATATGTAAGCTACGAAAAAATTTGAAGTTAGATTTCTTAAAGGAAGTAAACTTAACAAAAATGGAGAATTTTCATATAAGTAAATCTGAAAAAAACAAATTATTTGTATTGAATGTAATGAAAATATTTTTATATATTTATTTTTACATACGTTTTCAACAGCAAATATTTTCATATTCCAATATGTGATTAGTATTTCAATAATTCCTAGTGAATATGCCATCCATCCGAAAAAAAAGAAGACATTTAATATAATTTTAGGATACTTGTAATATTTTCCAATGAATTTCATTTCAGTTTTTGTTGCAGTTTGAAGTGCTGGTCGTAAATATCCTTCGATACTTATTATTATATTACAATACCCTATAAAATATGTGCATAGATATTACTGAAATAATAATTAAATATTTTCGAAATACTCTTAATATAGTAACATAAATTCAATATTTGAAAAGAAGTCGTCCACCATACAATTAGACCCATAATAGTGACAGCTAATTGTTCAATATTAATCCCTTTCGCATACAATAATGCTAATAGCTAAATTTTGTGTTAGAGATTAAACTGGCAGGTAGGAAAAATAATTGTAAAAGTTAACCATACTTGCATTATATGTGAAATTATTAAGATTCCAATCATGGTAAATCCGCGAATAAAATGTAATTTTTTATATTTTTGATCCGATGTTACCACAACTCCGAGCACTTTTAAAGAGAAAATAATGCACTTAAACATTTCATAGTTTTGAACTGGTAATATATGATCTTCAAAATTATAAACATTGAAATTAAATTTCATTTTTTATAGATATATTTTATTTAAGTCAATTATTAAAGACAGTAACTGTGAAATGATATTTAAACTGCTGAATTCTTATTATAGTGGCCGATAAGTATAAAGTTTAGGTTTACACTATTAGTACAAAATAATGTTTTATATAGTTTTATTTCCCATTTGTACACGTAATAGGATAGAGTAGGCTACCTTGAAAATTTAAAATAAATAAGTGAATTTATAGGTTTTTTAATTCATTCTAAATTCTCTTTGATATCAAAAATTATATGAAAGAAAAAAGTTTTACAAAAGTGTTAATTAATTTTATATTTCTTTCTTATTGCAAAATGCATATATAAATATTTAAAACAATATTTTATTTCATATTTATTTATTTATTTATTTTACACCTGCTGAATTTGATTTTTTTAAATATTGAGTATTTACTACACCTGCTGAATTTGATTTGCATTTGTATCTAGAAAGATCTCGTTATTTTTTTCATTTAAAAATAAAATACTTTGCACTAATTAATAACCTACGTATATATCATATAATTTTGAATAAAAAATGTCGCACAGGTGAACTACTGCGCAGTAGTTTCGTCATCATGGGCACATTTGTAGTGTACATTTACGATATTAAATTACAATTTTATTCGGAAAAAGATTATTTTGTTGTGAATTGAAGCACCCAGTACTTCAATTCACAACCAAAAAACAGCGAACTAAAATATTTGGAAATAATTTAAATTTATTGATTAAATTTGCAAAATAACTGAAAATTAAATTGGAACAATAATTTGAAAAACTGATTGGCTAATGCGATATTTTGGAAAACCAAAAAGCTCTTCAACCAAATAAAATAGCTGTTTTTTTTGTAACAAAAATAGAGTCTACTTTGGGGTGTCAAGTAGACACCAATTAAATTAATTAAAAAGTTTACTCGGAACTGTCAAGAAGACACCAACTAATTAAAGTAAAAAAAAGTCTAATTTGGGTTTCAATTAGATACTATCAATTGTAATAATAAAAATACGATAAACAAACCCCGGGTTTGTCAAAAGCACATTTCCCCCAAATCGCCTCATGTAGAACTATGAGCTATTCTAAAACAATGGGAATTCCTATTTTTAGTAGAATTTTCAATGTACTATATACATAGGAAAGATAACAAATGATATAGTAAATATAGGTAAAAAATGTGTCACTGTTCGATTTTATTATTTTTTTTTCCTTCCTAGGTTATTATCCTAGCAAAATATATATAAACTTATCATTTAAGTTTTCTGTAATTTTGCTTTTGATTGAATATAATGTGATATGAAATAATAACCAATATACTATTTATATAGCTCCTAAAAATATGCAAAATATTCGTTTTTTGCAAAATTTTATATGATTATGCATTTTGATTAATTATAAGTGTGAGGCAAATGATTATAATTTATTAATTAATGCACTTTAAAGAAATATGATTCTCAAAAGTTTTCTCATTATTTGTTTTTAAAAATATTGCGCGGTTATAATTATACAAGTAAATTAAAAATGTAATTTTTTGAATTTCGAAGGGCCACAACGGAAAGGGGTGGGGAGATACGGATACAATTTCTTCAGAGACTCTAGTTATTTTTTAGATATATCTTTGGTCAATAAATTTCAGCCTTCCATAATAAGCAGTTTGGGAAATACAGGGTGTTAAAAAAACTAAAAAAAGTTGTATGAAGATAACGGTATTTTTATACATCAAAGAATTAAATTTTAAAAAATTTGTTAATTTCACAATTAAGATAAAAGATTTTCCTATCTTATTGCTTTTACAGACCTCAAAAATTTTTATTGGTTTAAAAGTTATTAGATGTTCAATATGGGCAATTTTCGAACTTAGAGGGGGAATAACTCAGAGGGGAAAAGAGATAGAAGAAAATTTTGTTCTACTGGACCTATTATTTTATTACTGTCTATCTATGGTCAAAATTTTAATACTCTATCTTAATAGATGTAGAAGTTTGTGTAAACGGACGGACGGACAGACGGACAGACGGACAGACAGAGTGAAACTAATATACACATTTCTTCCAATTTGGTTGGAAATGTGCTAAAAAGTATAGTAAAAATAACTGTTTTAATTAAAGTTTAAAGAATTTATTGAATAAGTTCAAAGAAATTCAAACCAGTTAAAATTGTATAATTGGTTTTAAATAAATAAATAAAAATACGATAAACAAACCCCGGGTTTGTCAAAAGCACATTTCCTCAAAATCGCCACATGTAGAACTATGAGCTATTGTAAAACAATGAGAATTCCTATATGTGCATATTGTGCAGTTTTAGTAGTATTTTCAATGTACTATACATATTGTGCAGTTTTAGTAGTATTTTCAATGTACTATAAATAGGAAAGATAAAAAATGATATGGTAAATATAGGTAAAAAATGTGTCCCTGTTCGATTTTATTAATTTTTTTTCCTTCCAAGTTTATTATTCCAACAAAATACATATATATAAAATTATCATTTAAGGTTTCCCTAATTTTGCTTTTAATTGAACATATAATGTGATATGAAATAATATCCAATATTCCCTTTATAAAGCTCCTAAAAATATGCAAAATGTTCGTTTTTTGCAAAATTTTACATGATTAAGAATTTTGATTAATTATAAGTGTGAGGCAAATGACTATAATTTATTAATTAATGCACTTTAAAGAAATATGAATTTCGAAACTTTTTCCAATATTTGTTTTTAAAAATATTGTGCAGTTATAATTTTACAAGTAAATTAAAAATGTAATTTTTTGATTTTCGAAGGGCCACAACGGAAAGGGGAGAAGAGATATGGATACAATTTCTTCAGAGACTCTAGTTATTTTTTAGATATCTCTTTGGTGCATAAATTTCAGCCTTCTATAATAAGAAGTTTGGGAAATACAGGGTGTTAAAAAAACTAAAAAAAGTTGTATGAAGATAACGGTATTTTTATACATCAAAGAATTAAATTTTAAAAAATTTGTTTATTTCACAAAAAAGATAAAAGATTTTCCTATCTTATGGTTTTTACAGACCTCAAAAATTTTTATTGGTTTAAAAGTTATTAGATGTTCAATATGGGTAATTTTCGAACTTGGAGGGGGAATAACTCAGAGGGGAAAAGAGATAGAAGAAAATTTTGTTCTACTGGACCTATTATTTTATTACTATCTATCTATGATCAAAATTTTAATACTCTATCTTAATAGATGCAGAAGTTTGTGTAAACGGACGGACGGACAGACGGACAGACGGACAGACGGACAGACGGACAGACAGAGTGAAACTAATATACACATTTCTTCCAATTTGGTTGGAAATGTGCTAAAAATCTAAAGTAATTAATAAAATAAATTTATAAAACTAACTATAAATAAATTAATAAATTAATAAATAGGAAATATTAATGGTGAATAAATAAAAATAAATTTAACAGAACAAGATTGGTGTTTTTATTTGGTAATAAGAAGAAAGAAAATAATTATAAAAGGTAACTTTTATAACATTGGCGCTGCGGACAGGATAGGAACTACGTTTCCTATCTAAAAAAAATCTGTGTTCGGTAAAACGAATTTGAAAAAATTAAAATATAAAAGAGATATATATAAGTATATTAAAATAAATTAAAATAGTATCGGAAATAGACAAAAAATAATATGAATTTTAATAAAAAAAAAATTTTAAATACAAATTAAACAAAAATTTTAATAAAAAGTGGTAGCTGGTAGCAGTTGAAGCAGATAATTTTAAAAGAGAAGCTGTAAAATAGCAGAAGCAGTAGTAGCAGCTTCTACACAACACACAAAAAACAGTAAAAGTAGTAAGTGTGATTTAGTTTTCTTTAAAAAAAATTTATATAAAAAAATATATATAAATCGTTTGTATAAAATGAATCAAACGAAATCAATAGGAAGATACGGATCTTCATTATTCTACATAATTATATTTAATACTGAATTAATTATTCTCATAATGGAAAATAATAAAATTTACTTTTTGGCCAGTTACTAATTTAAATCATAAAATTAAATTAAAAAATTGCAAATTGTTAAAATTGTTTAAATTAAAATAAAAAAAAAGAAATTGTCCAATTTAAAAAATTAAAATATTTGTCAAAAGTAAAAATTTAAAAAAAATTGTTTTAAAATAAAATTTTTAAATAGATATCTTTAAATTAAAATGTTCACAAATTGTTTTTTTTTGTAAATTAGAAAAATGAAAAGCGATAATAAAATAGTACAACTTGTTTGATTTAGGAAATTTTAAAGAATATTTTATAAAAATAATCAAAAAAATCGCCAAAAAGTTAAATTAAAATGTAATTTTCGTAATAAAGAAAATCAATAAAGAAAAAATAAATAAATTCTAAAATGATCAAGTAAAAAAAAATACAATAAATGCATATACCATATGTACACATAAAACAATATAAAAGTATATAAATTTTTATACCTTAACCTATCCTAATATTTAACCTAGTTTCATTATTTTCTCAAACACAAAATGAAAAAAAGCTGCCAAGTTGGAAGAGTGCTTCATATCCCCTTTTAGATAAACCTAGTATTTAATAAAAACAAAGAATTAAGTAAAAGTTATAATATTTTATAAAACTATGTTTTTTCACAATTTAAAAGTAAATATATTTTATATTCTTATATGAAACATGATGTTATATTTGCGAAAAATTTGAATTTCACGAACAACATAATACATATATAAAATTAAAAGTTATAATTTTTTCAAAACTATTAATGTTGTACAATTTTAAATTATTACCAAGTTTCAATAAATAAATACTCAAAATTGTATATATGCAATATAATATTAATTTTTAAAAATGTACAGGTCTCGTTTTTATGCACAAGGTGTAGAATAGTGTTATTAAGAAACTAATTTTTCATTTTTTTGATATAGTCTCCCGCATAGGGGATATTGCTTATTTCATTAATACACCCCGTCCACTACTTTAATGAGATGGTGGTTTATAATTTTAAGTGATTTCGCAAGGTTTGAAATTATGGTACCTGGCATAGAAGTCAGAAAGTCGTACATAAAATCTGGACCATTTAGACGGTAGAGGGGATGGGGCTGATTTTTTCATATAAGGTGTAAAATTTCATTGTTAAAACAGTATTTTTCCAGTTTTTTAAATTAGCGCCCCGCGGAAGGCATGGAGCAAGTTTCCTAAATATACCCCCTCCTCTACCCAAAAAGAGCAGAAGGATAAAATTTGGAGTGATTTGGATTACCACGAACCTAGTGAACCCAATTTATAAGTTTCAAGTTAATATCTAAACTGTGGCTTATTTTATAGTCATGTTAAGTTCCAAAAATTAAATTTTCATAAATTCTGTAATAAATTTTGTAATACAACATTTCTTAGTGATGAAGAATAGAGGGGGTTGCAGGTACGGAAACAAATTTTTCGCGAGAGGTGCAAAATAGTATTTAAAAAAAACTAATTTCTTAGTTTTTTAAGCCAGTCCCCCGAGGCTGGGTTGCCTCTTGTTTTATAAATATATTTCCTCAGCTATGTGAAAGGAGAAAGGGGTGAAAATTTTGAACCATTGCGAAAGGTACTAATCTATTATACCTAACTTACAAGATACAATCTTAAATGCGACATATCTTATGACCATTTTACACAATTTTAATAGCCCTTTTAAAAGTCTTTCACTTTAAAGTGAAGGTGGGGTAGAGGTATGGGGCTAATTTTTATGGAGAAGGTGTAAAATAGTATATTTAAGAAACTCATTTCTCACTTCTTTAATAAATTTCCCCGCTGAGGGGTTGCAACTTGTTTCATATATAAGCCCTTCATCCACTTAAAAAAGGTGGGGGGTTTTTTTTTTAATATGGAATGGAAAGGCACTTACCTGTTGTACCTATTTTAGAAGTAATAATGTTTTACGTAAAACCTTACTGGTTTCATAGGCATATCAATTTTCAAAAATTTATCTTTAATATTACAATAAAATAATAGGGCGGGGACCCAGGGCTCTAAATTTTTGTTATGTTCTTTGTATAATGTCTTTTCATAAACCTGTGAAACAGAGTAAAGATCCGACTATATTAAGGTGTGTTTTTTAACGTGCACAAAACTTATGCATTTTAAACGTTCGATGAAGGGGGTTTGCAGGGATATCATTCTAAAAAGGATATCATAAACGTAAAATTCAATCCTTTATTTACGTTTCTGCAAATTTTTTATTGAATTGAATATGTTTTAGAACTATTTCTAAGTGATTAAAAAAGTCTATTTTTGCTTTGCGTACGGCGTACGACGTACGGCGTACGGCGGACACGAAATTTTTTTTTGCTGATTCTGGTTCCCTGACATCTAAAACGTAAGAAAAAATTTAAAATTGCGAAAAAAAATTGTTCGAAATTTGCTCTGCACCACAAAGCTTCATATATAAAGATATGAAGCAATATGAAGCAAAATAAGTATGCATTGTATTAAAGATTCAAATAAATTAAACGCGGTGAAGATACAGCAATTACGAGAAATTTATGAAAAAGTACAGGAGAGTTTTAAGGTAAATAATGGAGTTATGGTAAAAGAGAATAAAGAAGTTATTGTACAAACAAAGGAGTTATTGAGTGAAAATAGTATTGAATTAAAGGAGGAGAAAATTAAAGAGGAGGATATTATTGTAGTTAATGCGGAAGTTATGGAAGTAAATGAAATAGTTAATAAGGAGAAATATAATAATAATTATGACGTAGAAGGAGAGAAAATGGTAAATGATGAGAATATTAATGAAGAATTAGTAATAAAAAAATATAAATAAAAAAAAGTTTTTTAAAAATACTTTCCCTTAAAGAAATATTCAACCAAAAAGTAATAAACAAGCAAATAATACCACATCAATGTACTTTCCCGTTGAGTTTGAGCCACTGTCAATAATAGTAAGGGAAAGTAGACCTTATCAGAATTAATGCCATTTATAAGGAGGTCTACTTACTTACTATGGCTGACAGTGGCTCAAACTCAACGGGAAAGTACATTGATGTGGTATTATTTGCTTGTTTATTACTTTTTAGTTGAATATTTCTTTAAGGGAAAGTATTTTTAAAAAACTTTTTTTTATTTATATTTTTTATTTTACACTTTTTAGTCAGTCAAATACTTATTAATTTGACCGACTAAAAGTATTTAAATACTTTGACAACTTGGGAGTGATTTGTTTGAGCTCCTCATGGCCCACGATTTGGAATTCCGCATGTGGCCGATGTTTTGGGCCTTCCATGACCCCCGGTGCCCCACATGTTTTTTTTTGCATAATTGGCTCCACATGACCAAGGGTATTGCTCGGACAACTCTTCAAGACTTTTCATTTGATGCCCCACATGATTTTCTTATGATGGGCCCCCACATGACACAGGTTTTGGGCCCTAACCTGAATTACGAAGCCCAACGAACTGCGCAACAAGATGTATTCTTCAATACCTTTTATTTGATACCTCATGTTTTTTTGCATTATGGGCCCCACAAGACCCAGAGTACCTCTCGGAGTACTCAACAAGATGTCCTTTTCAAGACTTTCATTGATACCCCACATGATTTTTTGTATGATGTGGCCCCACATTACCCCGTTTTGGACCAGAGATGACTCAAGGCGCCCTCCGAATTACTGCCCATTGAGATGTACTGTCGGAAACCTTTCATTTGATACCCCACATGATTTTTGTATAATGGGGCCCAACATTGCCCCCGCTTTAACCCCTACATGACTCATGGCGACCACGGACTACCCTCCAATGTGATGTACTCGTCAAGACCTTTCATTGATACCCCACATGATTTTTTGTATGATGGGGCCCCACATTACCCCGATTTGGACCAGAGATGACTCAAGGCGCCCTCCGGATTACTCCCCATTGAGATGTACATTTTAAAACCTTTCATTTGATACCCTACATGATTTTTTGTATTACAGGGCCCAACATTGCCCCCGTTTTGGTCACGACATGACCCACGGCGCCCACGGACTACCCTCCAATGTGATGTACTCGTCAAGACCTTTCATTTGATACCCCACATGTTTTTTTGTATTATAGACCCCACATTGCCCCCGTTTTTGGCCTGACATGACCCACGGCGCCGCCCAGACTACCGCTCAATGAGATGTACTCGTCAAGACCTTTCATTTGATACCCCACATGATTTTTTGTATTATAGGGCGCAACATTGCCCTTTTTTTGTATTATAGGGCCCAACATTGGCCCAACATTGCCCTTCATCAAAAAGGCCCCATTTATATGGTACCAAGCATTTGATGACACGAGCTCAACTTCCAAATTTGAGCTCAATCGGTCAAGCCGTTTAAGAGTTATGGCCAGGTGAGGAGACATATATTTATATATATATGTATATATATATTCTTATATATATGTATATATATATACTGAAAGTGTGAATTCATAAAAGGGAAAGTAAAAATGAAGTACATAATTGATTTAAATAAAAGTGTTATAGAAGAAGAAATTAAAACGGATAATATTGATAATGCAATGGAGGATAAAATTGAAGAAGTGCCAACGGAGAAATATATAAAACAATCTAATAATGTAAAATATGAAAATACGGGAAACAATGGAATAATAAAATCATCTAAAATTATAATACCGGCACGAATGGAAAAAGCAATTAGTCTCCCTACAACGGAAGAGGGAGAATTCTTTTGTGAAGCACAACAAATAAAACCAGGCGTGTTTTTAGGAAATTGTTTGGTAAAAAGTAAAAATAATACTGTAACTGTTTGTAATGTAACCACGGAAAAGGTAGAAATTTACGTAAAAGTAAAATTGAACCCTATTCAAAATTTTGAAATAAAACCCCTAAAAAATGACCCCCAAAACATATTAAAAATAAAAGAAAGAGTTAATTTTAATTTTAAAAAACGAAAGAAAACCATTAGTTTTGGTTTATAAAAATGACTTAAAAGAATTTTTTTTTTAAAAAATATATATATATATAGAGATCCACAAAAAAAGGATCCCTACACAAAATTCATATAAAAAAACCGATTATTTTTATAATGAATTTTTCGTATCTTAAATTCACAAGTTTTAATTTTTTGAATGTTTTTATAAAAAAACAATTTCTAAAAATAATAACTTTTTAGTATATTAAACTCACTAGTTTTTAATTTAAAAATATATTTTAAATTTTACCTATTAATTTCCCACTAAAATTACCTATGTTCAATAATTTAAATAAAAACCTTAATTTCAATTTCAATAAATCATAATTCTATTCAAAAATCTGAAGAAAAAAAATTTATATACAATTAAACATTTAAATTTGATTTTCAATATATACAAAATAAATTTTACAAATTTTAAAATAAAAAAAAAAAAGGAATTAGTTTTTTAATATAATAAATTAAAAATTCTGAATCAATAATTTTTGAAGAAACAAATAAATAAAGAATAAAATAAAAAATTTCATATTATTTAAAATTAAGAGAAAATTTATTAATACTATACAAATGATAGTAAATTAATTATTTATCATTAAAAAATATAAATATACATATAAAAAAAATATCTAAATAAAATTCTTTGTACAATTAAGTAAAAATATATTATACATATATTATTTTTAAGTAATAAAAAATTTTTCTTCATAACATTAAAACAGAAAAATTCAAAATAATATTGTAAAATTTAAAAAAAAAAAAAACAATATAAACTAGATTCTTATTTTTTAAAATATAGTGTCAGAAGTAAAAACTTCGATCCCTATATTTTTTCCAAAGAGAGAAGGTGTTGTGAATTGAAGCACCCAGTACTTCAATTCACAACCAAAAAACGGCCAACTAAAATATTTGGAAATAATTTAAATTTATTGATTAAATTCGCAAAATAATTAAAAATAAAATTGGAACAATATTTTAAAGAACTGATTGGCTAACAAAAATATCGCATGCGATATTTTGGAAAACCAAAAAGCTCTTCAACCAAATAAATTAGCTGTTTTTTGGTAACCAAAATCGAGTCTACTTTGGGGTGTCAAGTAGACACCAGTTAAATTATTAAAGTAGAAGTCTAAGTTCTAAAACTAAAAAACTAAAATTTTGCTAAAGTTCCAATAAAAGTATATTGAAAATTAAAATTAAAATTTAATTAACTTATTAAAATTTAAAGTCTAATTGATTTAAAAAGTTTAAAATAAAATTTTATTCTATTATAAAATTTTATGGTATTTTGTAGTAAATTAATTTACTAAATTAAAATAATACATAATTAATAAAATTTGAACTATAATTAACGTATTATGTCAAAATTCTAGTACAAGTGATGTAAAATAAATTATAAATTAAACATTAAAATAAATAGTTCAACGATAAAATAATAAATAAAATAAATAAAAGTTTAGTTAAATAATAAAAAATAGTGTTTTTATTTGGTAATAAGAGAAAAGAAAATAATTATAAAAGGTAACTTTTATAACAATTTAGCAAAATGCGAATAGCGCCGCCTAATTGACAAATTTTAATTTTCTGTTAATTATATTTCATTCTGTATATACAATAAGATAAGAATAAAAACATTAATTTATTTATAAAAATATATATTTATATTAATTTATTTTAATATTAATAAAGAAAAATATGTATGTATTAAAAAAAACATTAGTTATCAGGGAAGCAATTACAAAATAGTTTTCATTTCACTTTTCAGTTAAAAATCAGATATAAAGGTTTTTTAACATAATGTGAATGGTGACATGGCATACGACTAGTGATTGTAAAAAACCGAAAATATGGTAAAACCGGTTTTACGGGTTTCTTAGCGTTCAATATCGAAAACCGGATTTAAAACCGGTTTTCCTAGAATTTCATAATAACAGTAAAAACATGTCTTAACAAAACAAATACTTGTTTAAAACCAAATAAAAAAGGTAAATAAAATTTCCATTATAAAGTTATTTAACATTCAGCAATAACTTAAAAAAAATATAAAACTTAAAAAAAATGTAAATAAGGAACTTTTTGTTATTGTTTGTACTTTTGTAAAACTATATTTAAATTTAGGTATCCAAAAAATCAATTTGGTGGTTCATTTGTAAAATATGCCCTTAGGAAACATCATGCATCAATGCTGGTGTCATTGAGCCGAGATCTGACTTTAGTGCAGATTTTACCGGCAGTCGAAAATACACGCTCGTATTCAACACTTGTTGGTTGAATAGTTAATAAAACGTTGTAAACCCTATTCAACAGTTTACCTTTGATTCCTTCCGCTTCATAGAATGCCATTTCTCGCTTTATTTTATTAAGAAGATTCTCATTTCTTATTGATTTAGTTTTTACATTAAGTTGATTATGAATTCATAAATTTAACTTTTCTTTCAGTGTTAAATTAGCATTAACAATTTCACAGCCTCTATTTTCCTCATCAGTAATTTCTGCAGAGTTTTCATTTTCATCAGCAGCAGAATTATTTTCGTTTGAAATTGAAAGTCTTTCCAAGATGTGGAACAATATTAAATTTGCTTGGATTTTTGAAATTTAATCCTGTATCGCTAGCATTTTGTCTGCTGTTGCCATTTTCTTTATAATTTTCAGCATTATGAAGATACTGAAGTGTACCCAAAAAAATATTGCGCCGCTCCTTAATTCGTAATTCTAAAGCAACCTGAAATTCCTAACTTAAGGGACAATTTACCTTTTGTATATTGTCTACCATAAAATTTCCGCTGTACAGGCATCCGCTGTAAGTAGATTTGCATCTCGTCTGCATGATGCTTCCACTCCCAGCATTACAGGTAAAAGAATAGAAATCGTCGTATCTAATAAATTAATTTCAATATCTGAATATTTTAAATCAGCTTTTATATCAATCGATGTTTTTTGAATGCACGTTCTTAATTTATAGAACCGTTGCAACATTATGATCAAATTGTTCCAACGAGTTCTAGAATCTAGTATCAACATAAGTTCTTTTCCAAATTGCTCCTTCACATATTTTTGAAGAACCGCATCATTTTTGGTTGGAGAACATCTTAATAATTTTACAGCTTTTCTTACTTTAACTATTACAGAATTTAAGTTACTATGTGACAGTGACTATGCATTTGGCCCTCTACATCTACATCATTATTTACTACTGCAAAAACTTCATTATCGGTGTTATATTCTTCGTCGTCCTCATCAAAATCATCATAATTATTTCTAAAGCTGGATGGTCAGATACATCTGGATCTTCTGCATCAGAATTTTTTCTATATAGTACGCTTAATACAGCTAGCTGAATTCCATGAGCGAAACACAGTTGTTGATCTGGATTAATGAACCCACCAATTTTTTTCATTAACAAAACCTTTTAGCACTGATTCTGAATAGAAAAGTGGAATTAAAATTAATTTTGTAATTGTAAAACCCGAGTAAAAAAACAAACAAAAACCTTTTAGCACTGATTCGGAATTGAAAAGTTGAATTAAAGTTAATTTTGTAATTGTAAAATCCGAGTAAAAAAACGTTAATGTTTAAGCGCAAATTCATATAAGCGACAATTTTCATAATATTTTTTTTTAAGTTTGTAACTGAAGTTTGTGTACTAGACCAACTTCGGTCTATTTTTGACAAAATATGCATTTATATGCACTTATTTTTCAAAAATATGCATTTATAAGGGCTGTACTTCGGAATAACGGGCCCGAGCTTTTAAGATGACGTCATTACATAACGGTACTTTATGACATCACGACTCCGAGTAATGATGTCATTTTAACCGCAAACGCCATCTAGTAGCTGAAAAATGCATTACAAGGTTTAAAAAAAGTTGCCATTTTCTCCTTAACGGTAAATTGAAGGATCCCAATTTGTTTTTAACTGTAGCTAATGAAATTCCCTATATTCTAAAAAAAAACTTAATTATTTTTTAAGAAGCCGGCTAAAACTGCAAATTACTAGATATAGAGGTGTAGTGAATATTTTACCGTTATTTTCATTTTTATTTAGTTTAGTAGAGCAAAGCTTCAGAATTTTTTTTAAGTCAACTTGTTCTAACAAAAGTCTTCTAGAAAAAACATGTATCGAGATTTTTATTTTTTGGACGAACCAAAGGAATTCACATAAATGTAAATCCGTATATATTCTATCCGTATACCACCTCGGCTTAAACGTCTTTTAAGTCAATACTTTGGGTATGTGCATTAGTTTCTGGATCTACGAAATTCTCCGAATGGTTTACTGTTTTATGCACATAACCAATTAAATTTAAATCTATGTATCCTCCGCAGCAATCTGTATGAATTTCAGTTCCTACATGATAAATTACATATGTATTAAAAATTTAAGGTAAAGGGCGTAAAAAACTTGGCCATAACATTTATAATTTAAAAAAAACACTATACTATAATGGGTTTTCCCTTTTCCGAAAAGTTGCAACTAATAATGGGTTTTCCCTTTTCCGAAAAGTTGCAACTAATAATGGGTTTTCCCTTTTCCGAAAAGTTTTGCAACTAATAATGAGTTTACCCTTTTCCGAAAAGTTGCAAAAAAAATTTATTTTTAAAATATTATTTTAATTCTTTTTCTAGAAGACTTTTGTTAGAACAACTTTATTTAAAAAACATTCTGAAGCTTTATTCTATTACACTAAATAAAAAAATCCCTTTAACGCTCACCGTTAAGATAATAACCGTAAAATATTCACTACACCTCTATACCTAGTAATTTGCAGTTATAGACGACTTCTGAAAAAAATAATTAAATAAATAACAAGATGAAGTTTGGTTAACTCTCAATGATTATGGTTTGAGCCAAGACAATATGAAATTTGTATATTATATCTAGGCGGTCGGTCGAGTCGATAAATTATTTTTTATTTTGATTTTTCCGGCCAACTTTATATCTGCTTCATTTGATTGATGCAGTGATATGGATCGTATGGCTACATATTATGATAATTATGAAAAGCATTATCTCCAATATATACATTATACTCTAGTCTAGAATTTTTAGTTCTTATACTTAGTGAATCAATCTGTGAATCAAAAGGCTCAAAATTCAAAATTAGTCAGTCATTCACATATTTATTAAATGTCAAATGTCATTCATTTATCATATAGTAAAACCATTTTTTTATCATATACCCAAACCTTTTTTGATATTTATGATAAATTTTTACCTTTTTCTGAAGCTTTTTCTGAAACCTACCGGGAAAACTATGCAAATGTTTATATGTGTTAGTGTTTTAAAGCTTCCACTGTTTTCCACTTTTTTAAAGCTAGAATGTTTTTAGCTTTTTAATTATTCACTTTTTGAAAAATGAAAAGGAATGATATAAATTTTAATGCTACGAACAGGGACAAAACATAATTTTCAAAAAGTGGTACTTTTTGTTCGCACTTTTTGAATGTATTTGAGCCTAAACACATTTATTAATTGATATTTGCAATTATATTAGTAGTGCACGTGATTATACAAGTTCATTTTTATATTGTAGTAGGAGTTATTCTATTTATTTGCCAACTGTTTAACGACTGTGTAATAGCTAAATGCAGTTTTCATAATCTGAAAAATAAAAACAAAGAATAATATTTTACCAAATATGATCAAATTTTGTTGTTACCTTTACAAATGTTTCGTACTTCATCTCAAAAATATAAGCATTCATTTTGAATGGATCTGCAGATCCTTTCATAATTGTTAATATCATTTTTTTTATATCTTGCGGTTGCTCATACCAATTTAAGTCGCTTAGATAGATTGCCGTAGTCAGATAATCATCCTATGTAGAAATATATTTTAATATTACTAAATTAATTTAATCGCAAATTAATATTTACACTTAGGGTGATTTCATTAGCAAGTCCATTTTGTAGCAAAATATGAAATACACTCATTATTACGGCACACATTGTTATAATCAGACTGATCGTTAATTTTGTAGCCTAAATATAAAGACACAATCAATTTACATACAAATTTAATTTTTTTTTCTATTACCACAGATATTACATATAAAATAAAACATATTAACGTTGAATATAATAATATGTCAAAAAAGAATTGATAAGAAAATAAAGATTCCACTTCCTTCAAATACCTGAAAAATTCTATTTTATATTAAAATATGTTAAAATCTAAAAATATAATAAACAATTTAATATCGATTTGTTCCTGAACCAATTCCCTTAATTGCTTTTTAATCAAATATTTTGAATAACTTGGAAATCTGCTCATAGCTCGATGTTTAAATTTCAATATTTCCTAATAAACCACAATAAACATAATTTATTAAAATCTCTGAAGTTCAAAACATTACCAAACATTTTTCAAATTTCAAATTCAAAAGGTTTTTCCGAAATAGTCCAAAACCCAATAAAACATACATAAAACTTTTCCAAGCTATATAAAATGTGGCAACTACAGCTGTTGCTACAATTGGTAATATGTAAGCTACGAAAAAATTTGAAGTTAGATTTCTTAAAGGAAGTAAACATAACAAAAATGGAGAAATTTCATATAAGTAAATCTGAAAAAACCAAATTATTTGTATTTAAATATTACGTAATGAAAATATTTTAATATATATTTTTACAAACGTTTTCAACAGCAAATATTTTCATATTCCAATATGTGATTAGTATTTCAATAACTACTAGTGAATATGCCATCCATCCGAAAAAAAAGAAGACATTTAATATAATTTTAGGATACTTGTAATATTTTCCAATGAATTTCATTTCAGTTTTTGTTGCAGTTTGAAGTGCTGGTCGTAAATATCCTTCGATACTTATTATTATATTACAATACCCTATAAAATATGTGCATAGATATTACTGAAATAATAATTAAATATTTTCGAAATACTCTTAATATAGTAACATAAATTCAATATTTGAAAAGAAGTCGTCCACCATATAATTAGACCCATAATAGTGACAGCTAATTGTTCAATAATTAATCACTTTCGCATAAAATAATGCTAATAGCTAAATTTTGAGTTAGAGATTAAAATGGCAGATAGGAAAAATAATTGTAAAGGTAAGACATACTTGCATTATATGTGAAATTATTATGATTCCAATCATGGTAAATCCGCGAATAATATGTAATTTTTTATATTTCTGATCTGATGTTACCACAAATCCGAGAAATTTTAAAGAAAAAATAATCCACTTAAACATTTCATAGTTTTGAGCTGGTAATATAAAATCTTCAAAATTATAAACATTGAAATTAAATTTCATTTTTACTTTCCCTTTTATGAATTCACACTTCCAGTATATAGGTATATTTATTTATATATATTTATATATATATCTCCTCACCTGGCCATAACTCTTAAACGGCTTGACCGATTTGGAAGTTGAGCTCGTGTCATCAATGGCTTGGTACCATATAAATTTGGGGCCTCTTTGATTAGTGGGACGGGGGCGCGGAGGGCCGTTTAATTTTTGAATGTACCAAAAAAACCATGTGGGATATCAAATGAAAGGTCTTGACGAGTACATCTAATTGGACGGTGGCTGGGGGGCGCCGTGGGTCATGACGGGCCCAAATCGGGGCAATGTGGGGACCCATAATACAAAAAATCATGTGGGGTATCAAATGAAAGGTCTTGACGAGTACATCTCATTGAGCGGTAGTCCGGGGGGCGCCGTGGGTCATGTCGGGCCCAAAACGGGGGCAATGTTGGGCTCCATAATACAAAAAATCATGTGGGGTATCAAATGAAAGGTCTTGACGAGTACATCTCATTGAACGAATAAATTATAATAAATTAATATATTAAGAGTATTTCGAAAATATTTAATTATTATTTCAGTAATATCTATGCACATATTTTATAGGGTATTGTAATATAATAATAAGTATCGAAGGATATTTACGACCAGCACTTCAAACTGCAACAAAAACTGAAATGAAATTCATTGGAAAATATTACAAGTATCCTAAAATTATATTAAATGTCTTCTTTTTTTTCGCCCATCATAAAAAAATCAGGTGGGGCATCAAATAAAAGGTCTTGGAGCGTAGTCCGAGCAGTAGCCTGGCTCCTGTGGAGCCGATTATACAAAAAACATCAGCCACATGTGGAATTCCAAATCGTGGGCCATGAGTAGCTCAAACAAATCATTCCCAAGTTGTCAAAGTATTTAAATATTTTTAGTCGGTTAAATGAATAAATATTTGACCGACTAAAAAGTGTAAAATAAAAAATATAATTAAAAAAAGTTTTTTAAAAATACTTTCCCTTAAAGAAATATTCAACTAAAAAGTAATAAACAAGCAAATAATACCACATCAATGTACTTTCCCGTTGAATTTGAGCAACTGTCAACAATAGTAAGGGAAAGGTAGACCTCTTTATAAATGGCATTAATTCTGATAAGGTCTACTTTCCCTTACTATTATTGACAGTGGCTCAAACTCAACGGGAAAGTACATTGATGTGGTATTATTTGCTTGTTTATTACTTTTTGGTTGAACATTTCTTTAAGGGAAAATATTTTTAAAAACTTTTTTTATTTATATTTTTTTTATTTTTCAGATTATGAAAACTGCATTTAGCTATTACACAGTCGTTAAACAGCTGGCAGATAAATAGAATAACTGCTAATACAATATGAAAATTAAACTTTTATAATCACGTGATATAATAATATAATTGCAAATATCAATTAATAAATTGTTGGATTCACAGATTTGTTATAATAAATTAATTAGTTGCAAAAAAACGAAATTTTTTTATGTTATTTTTTGATAACTTCAAGTCCCTATCTTCTGTTAAGCTAAAAGTTTTAAATTATTTAAATATTTGATTTATTGTTGGATTTTGTACCTAGGTTAAGATTTAACTTGTATATCATTTAATTGAAAGCTAGAATATATATTGCTAATTATAAGAACTTTAAATTATATGTAGTCTAGAAATTTTAGAGTTTATATTGGAGATAATGCTTTTCATAATTAAATGTAGCTACGATCCAAATCAAATGAAAAAGATATCAAGGTGGCCGGAGAAATGAAAATAAAAAATAATTTATCGACTCGACCCGCCTAGATATAATATAGAAATTTCATATTGTCTTGGCTCAAACCATAATCATAGAGGTACATATACCTAAAGTTCTAGATTCCAGTCAATCAAACTTAATATTGTTTTTTATTTAAGAAAAATGCCATTATGAAAGAATATTTGAGATTTGTTTTATATTTTTAAGTGATGCCTATAAATTGTCAAAAAGTTATAATACAGGACAGCTTTTAAGTATATTTTATTGATATGAATGTTTATTTTAGTTTCCGTATGTTTGCAAAAACTTCTACTTCTCTTACGATAGATAACTAATATTTTATATTCAGTAGAAAATAATTTCCTCCATCTCTTTACATACTCTTACATCACGAAAATTGCCAATACTTCAACATTTAACCAATAGCATTACTTTAAGTTCCCCAAAAGTTGCCATAGAAGTCTTCTTCGTAAACGATACAAATTATATAAAATTTACTTCATTGTTGCATATAATATCCTTAAGGCTCGCGGAGCGCCATTTAGTGTTTTATAAAGGAATTGTTTTGCCCATTTTATACAAAACCAGTGAACATTTTCTTCCACGAAATTCTTATAACATATCAAGAATATATTAATTTTACGGATAGGTGTTTTACTTTTTTAATTTCCCCCCCCATATACTTGTCCCCGCACCTGAAAGTGGACCATTTTATTGCCCATTTTATGAGTAAACCCTTACATATTTTGATATTTTTTTTTCTACAGAATAAAGATTAAATATATTTTTCACGGATGTATGTTTTACATTTTTGATATTTGTTATCATTTTTCTAATAATTAAATTTTTATATAAAAACCTCTTTTTTTCAAAAATTTTTTGGAAGAAAATGTGTGAAATTTAGTGTAGCTAGTGTCTGATAGGGAACTTTGAGCGCTGAAGTCAATTTTAAACAGTTTTATTGTCAATGAAAGCTCTTTTTTTGTTTGTGTGTGTTTCAAATTATTTTTTATTTGCAATTCTGATTTTTTTTATGAATAATACCTTGTTTGTACATAACATATGGATGGATGTATATAGAAAAAATTTATTACCAATAACATAATTTTTAGTTTACATCTTTTCTTTATATTTTTTGTTTTTCAGATAAAATGTATGAGAAAAGGTGGATTTTTAGATTCAGGTGTAGTTTTTTTATTTGTTTCAAAAATTGGATCAGGCTTATAAAAGTGTAAAAATAATTACAAATTTATATATGTACATACTCAATTTTTATAGGTAAATGAAGTTAAAAAAAAGTAGGTAAAATCTAAAAAAAAAATTCAGGAAGGATATTATTTCATTTTTTTAATGAAATATCAATATATGTATGTATATTATCCTTGATGAAATGATGAGTGGCCATATTTTCATCTGGCATTTTCTCTGGTACCTCTGGATGGATTGTGCTTATATATGGTAAACACATTTAAATTAGTGGTCTGGATGAAATGATGAGTGGCCATATTTTCATCTGGGATTTTCTCTAGCATCCCTGGATGGATTGGACTGATATTTGGTAAACACATTTAAATTAGTGGTCTGGATGAAATGATGAGTGGCCATATTTTCATCTGGGATTTTCTCTAGCACCTCTGGATAGATTGTGCTTATATATGGTAAACACATTTAAATTAGTGATCTGGATGAAATGATGAGTGGCCATATTTTCATCTGGGATTTTCTCTAGCACCTCTGGATGGATTGGGCTGATATTTGGTAAACACATTCATTATAGTGATCTGATAGGGAACTTTGTTTGTTGATCTGGATTAATGAACCCACCAATTTTTTTCATTAACACAGTTGTTGATCTGGATTAATGAACCCACCAATTTTTTTCATTAACAAAACCTTTTAGCACTGATTCTGAATAGAAAAGTGGAATTAAAATTAATTTTGTAATTGTAAAACCCGAGTAAAAAAACAAACAAAAACCTTTTAGCACTGATTCGGAATTGAAAAGTTGAATTAAAGTTAATTTTGTAATTGTAAAATCCGAGTAAAAAAACGTTAATGTTTAAGCGCAAATTCATATAAGCGACAATTTTCATAATATTTTTTTTTAAGTTTGTAACTGAAGTTTGTGTACTAGACCAACTTCGGTCTATTTTTGACAAAATATGCATTTATATGCACTTATTTTTCAAAAATATGCATTTATAAGGGCTGTACTTCGGAATAACGGGCCCGAGCTTTTAAGATGACGTCATTACATAACGGTACTTTATGACATCACGACTCCGAGTAATGATGTCATTTTAACCGCAAACGCCATCTAGTAGCTGAAAAATGCATTACAAGTTTTAAAAAAAATTTGCCATTTTCTCCTTAACGGTAAATTGAAGGATCCCAATTTGTTTTTAACTGTAGCTAATGAAATTCCCTATATTCTAAAAAAAAACTTAATTATTTTTTAAGAAGCCGGCTAAAACTGCAAATTACTAGATATAGAGGTGTAGTGAATATTTTACCGTTATTTTCATTTTTATTTAGTTTAGTAGAGCAAAGCTTCAGAATTTTTTTTAAGTCAACTTGTTCTAACAAAAGTCTTCTAGAAAAAACATGTATCGAGATTTTTATTTTTTGGACGAACCAAAGGAATTCACATAAATGTAAATCCGTATATATTCTATCCGTATACCACCTCGGCTTAAACGTCTTTTAAGTCAATACTTTGGGTATGTGCATTAGTTTCTGGATCTACGAAATTCTCCGAATGGTTTACTGTTTTATGCACATAACCAATTAAATTTAAATCTATGTATCCTCCGCAGCAATCTGTATGAATTTCAGTTCCTACATGATAAATTACATATGTATTAAAAATTTAAGGTAAAGGGCGTAAAAAACTTGGCCATAACATTTATAATTTAAAAAAAACACTATACTATAATGGGTTTTCCCTTTTCCGAAAAGTTGCAACTAATAATGGGTTTTCCCTTTTCCGAAAAGTTGCAACTAATAATGGGTTTTCCCTTTTCCGAAAAGTTTTGCAACTAATAATGAGTTTACCCTTTTCCGAAAAGTTGCAAAAAAAATTTATTTTTAAAATATTATTTTAATTCTTTTTCTAGAAGACTTTTGTTAGAACAACTTTATTTAAAAAACATTCTGAAGCTTTATTCTATTACACTAAATAAAAAAATCCCTTTAACGCTCACCGTTAAGATAATAACCGTAAAATATTCACTACACCTCTATACCTAGTAATTTGCAGTTATAGACGACTTCTGAAAAAAATAATTAAATAAATAACAAGATGAAGTTTGGTTAACTCTCAATGATTATGGTTTGAGCCAAGACAATATGAAATTTGTATATTATATCTAGGCGGTCGGTCGAGTCGATAAATTATTTTTTATTTTGCTTTTTCCGGCCAACTTTATATCTGCTTCATTTGATTGATGCAGTGATATGGATCGTATGGCTACATATTATGATAATTATGAAAAGCATTATCTCCAATATATACATTATACTCTAGTCTAGAATTTTTAGTTCTTATACTTAGTGAATCAATCTGTGAATCAAAAGGCTCAAAATTCAAAATTAGTCAGTCATTCACATATTTATTAAATGTCAAATGTCATTCATTTATCATATAGTAAAACCATTTTTTTATCATATACCCAAACCTTTTTTGATATTTATGATAAATTTTTACCTTTTTCTGAAGCTTTTTCTGAAACCTACCGGGAAAACTATGCAAATGTTTATATGTGTTAGTGTTTTAAAGCTTCCACTGTTTTCCACTTTTTTAAAGCTAGAATGTTTTTAGCTTTTTAATTATTCACTTTTTGAAAAATGAAAAGGAATGATATAAATTTTAATGCTACGAACAGGGACAAAACATAATTTTCAAAAAGTGGTACTTTTTGTTCGCACTTTTTGAATGTATTTGAGCCTAAACACATTTATTAATTGATATTTGCAATTATATTAGTAGTGCACGTGATTATACAAGTTCATTTTTATATTGTAGTAGGAGTTATTCTATTTATTTGCCAACTGTTTAACGACTGTGTAATAGCTAAATGCAGTTTTCATAATCTGAAAAATAAAAACAAAGAATAATATTTTACCAAATATGATCAAATTTTGTTGTTACCTTTACAAATGTTTCGTACTTCATCTCAAAAATATAAGCATTCATTTTGAATGGATCTGCAGATCCTTTCATAATTATTAATATCATTTTTTTTATATCTTGCGGTTGCTCATACCAATTTAAGTCGCTTAGATAGATTGCCGTAGTCAGATAATCATCCTATGTAGAAATATATTTTAATATTACTAAATTAATTTAATCGCAAATTAATATTTACACTTAGGGTGATTTCATTAGCAAGTCCATTTTGTAGCAAAATATGAAATACACTCATTATTACGGCACACATTGTTATAATCAGACTGATCGTTAATTTTGTAGCCTAAATATAAAGACACAATCAATTTACATACAAATTTAATTTTTTTTTCTATTACCACAGATATTACATATAAAATAAAACATATTAACGTTGAATATAATAATATGTCAAAAAAGAATTGATAAGAAAATAAAGATTCCACTTCCTTCAAATACCTGAAAAATTCTATTTTATATTAAAATATGTTAAAATCTAAAAATATAATAAACAATTTAATATCGATTTGTTCCTGAACCAATTCCCTTAATTGGTTTTTAATCAAATATTTTGAATAACTTGGAAATCTGCTCATAGCTCGATGTTTAAATTTCAATATTTCCTAATAAACCACAATAAACATAATTTATTAAAATCTCTGAAGTTCAAAACATTACCAAACATTTTTCAAATTTCAAATTCAAAAGGTTTTTCCGAAATAGTCCAAAACCCAATAAAACATACATAAAACTTTTCCAAGCTATATAAAATGTGGCAACTACAGCTGTTGCTACAATTGGTAATATGTAAGCTACGAAAAAATTTGAAGTTAGATTTCTTAAAGGAAGTAAACATAACAAAAATGGAGAAATTTCATATAAGTAAATCTGAAAAAACCAAATTATTTGTATTTAAATATTACGTAATGAAAATATTTTAATATATATTTTTACAAACGTTTTCAACAGCAAATATTTTCATATTCCAATATGTGATTAGTATTTCAATAACTACTAGTGAATATGCCATCCATCCGAAAAAAAAGAAGACATTTAATATAATTTTAGGATACTTGTAATATTTTCCAATGAATTTCATTTCAGTTTTTGTTGCAGTTTGAAGTGCTGGTCGTAAATATCCTTCGATACTTATTATTATATTACAATACCCTATAAAATATGTGCATAGATATTACTGAAATAATAATTAAATATTTTCGAAATACTCTTAATATAGTAACATAAATTCAATATTTGAAAAGAAGTCGTCCACCATATAATTAGACCCATAATAGTGACAGCTAATTGTTCAATAATTAATCACTTTCGCATAAAATAATGCTAATAGCTAAATTTTGAGTTAGAGATTAAAATGGCAGATAGGAAAAATAATTGTAAAGGTAAGACATACTTGCATTATATGTGAAATTATTATGATTCCAATCATGGTAAATCCGCGAATAATATGTAATTTTTTATATTTCTGATCTGATGTTACCACAAATCCGAGAAATTTTAAAGAAAAAATAATCCACTTAAACATTTCATAGTTTTGAGCTGGTAATATAAAATCTTCAAAATTATAAACATTGAAATTAAATTTCATTTTTACTTTCCCTTTTATGAATTCACACTTCCAGTATATAGGTATATTTATTTATATATATTTATATATATATCTCCTCACCTGGCCATAACTCTTAAACGGCTTGACCGATTTGGAAGTTGAGCTCGTGTCATCAATGGCTTGGTACCATATAAATTTGGGGCCTCTTTGATTAGTGGGACGGGGGCGCGGAGGGCCGTTTAATTTTTGAATGTACCAAAAAAACCATGTGGGATATCAAATGAAAGGTCTTGACGAGTACATCTAATTGGACGGTGGCCGGGGGGCGCCGTGGGTCATGACGGGCCCAAATCGGGGCAATGTGGGGACCCATAATACAAAAAATCATGTGGGGTATCAAATGAAAGGTCTTGACGAGTACATCTCATTGAGCGGTAGTCCGGGGGGCGCCGTGGGTCATGTCGGGCCCAAAACGGGGGCAATGTTGGGCTCCATAATACAAAAAATCATGTGGGGTATCAAATGAAAGGTCTTGACGAGTACATCTCATTGAACGAATAAATTATAATAAATTAATATATTAAGAGTATTTCGAAAATATTTAATTATTATTTCAGTAATATCTATGCACATATTTTATAGGGTATTGTAATATAATAATAAGTATCGAAGGATATTTACGACCAGCACTTCAAACTGCAACAAAAACTGAAATGAAATTCATTGGAAAATATTACAAGTATCCTAAAATTATATTAAATGTCTTCTTTTTTTTCGCCCATCATAAAAAAATCAGGTGGGGCATCAAATAAAAGGTCTTGGAGCGTAGTCCGAGCAGTAGCCTGGCTCCTGTGGAGCCGATTATACAAAAAACATCAGCCACATGTGGAATTCCAAATCGTGGGCCATGAGTAGCTCAAACAAATCATTCCCAAGTTGTCAAAGTATTTAAATATTTTTAGTCGGTTAAATGAATAAATATTTGACCGACTAAAAAGTGTAAAATAAAAAATATAATTAAAAAAAGTTTTTTAAAAATACTTTCCCTTAAAGAAATATTCAACTAAAAAGTAATAAACAAGCAAATAATACCACATCAATGTACTTTCCCGTTGAATTTGAGCAACTGTCAACAATAGTAAGGGAAAGGTAGACCTCTTTATAAATGGCATTAATTCTGATAAGGTCTACTTTCCCTTACTATTATTGACAGTGGCTCAAACTCAACGGGAAAGTACATTGATGTGGTATTATTTGCTTGTTTATTACTTTTTGGTTGAATATTTCTTTAAGGGAAAATATTTTTAAAAACTTTTTTTATTTATATTTTTTTTATTTTTCAGATTATGAAAACTGCATTTAGCTATTACACAGTCGTTAAACAGCTGGCAGATAAATAGAATAACTGCTAATACAATATGAAAATTAAACTTTTATAATCACGTGATATAATAATATAATTGCAAATATCAATTAATAAATTGTTGGATTCACAGATTTGTTATAATAAATTAATTAGTTGCAAAAAAAACGAAATTTTTTTATGTTATTTTTTGATAACTTCAAGTCCCTATCTTCTGTTAAGCTAAAAGTTTTAAATTATTTAAATATTTGATTTATTGTTGGATTTTGTACCTAGGTTAAGATTTAACTTGTATATCATTTAATTGAAAGCTAGAATATATATTGCTAATTATAAGAACTTTAAATTATATGTAGTCTAGAAATTTTAGAGTTTATATTGGAGATAATGCTTTTCATAATTATCATAATATATATGTAGCTACGATCCAAATCAAATGAAAAAGATATCAAGGTGGCCGGAGAAATGAAAATCAAAAATAATTTATCGACTCGACCCGCCTAGATATAATATAGAAATTTCATATTGTTTTGGCTCAAACCATAATCATAGAGGTACATATACCTAAAGTTCTAGATTCCAGTCAATCAAACTTAATATTGTTTTTTATTTAAGAAAAATTATGAAAGAATATTTGAGATATTCTTTCATAATTATGAAAGAATATTTGAGATTTGTTTTATATTTTAAAGTGATGCCTATAAATTGTCAAAAAGTTATAATACAGGACAGCTTTTAAGTATATTTTATTGATATGAATGTTTATTTTAGTTTCCGTATGTTTGCAAAAACTTCTACTTCTCTTACGATAGATAACTAATATTTTATATTCAGTAGAAAATAATTTCCTCCATCTCTTTACATACTCTTACATCACGAAAATTGCCAATACTTCAACATTTAACCAATAGCATTACTTTAAGTTCCCCAAAAGTTGCCATAGAAGTCTTCTTCGTAAACGATACAAATTATATAAAATTTACTTCATTGTTGCATATAATATCCTTAAGGCTCGCGGAGCGCCATTTAGTGTTTTATAAAGGAATTGTTTTGCCCATTTTATACAAAACCAGTGAACATTTTCTTCCACGAAATTCTTATAACATATCAAGAATATATTAATTTCACGGATAGGTGTTTTACTTTTTTAATTTCCCCCCCCATATACTTGTCCCCGCACCTGAAAGTGGACCATTTTATTGCCCATTTTATGAGTAAACCCTTACATATTTTGATATTTTTTTTTCTACAGAATAAAGATTAAATATATTTTTCACGGATGTATGTTTTACATTTTTGATATTTGTTATCATTTTTCTAATAATTAAATTTTTATATAAAAACCTCTTTTTTTCAAAAATTTTTTGGAAGAAAATGTGTGAAATTTAGTGTAGCTAGTGTCTGATAGGGAACTTTGAGCGCTGAAGTCAATTTTAAACAGTTTTATTGTCAATGAAAGCTCTTTTTTTGTTTGTGTGTGTTTCAAATTATTTTTTATTTGCAATTCTGATTTTTTTTATGAATAATACCTTGTTTGTACATAACATATGGATGGATGTATATAGAAAAAATTTATTACCAATAACATAATTTTTAGTTTACATCTTTTCTTTATATTTTTTGTTTTTCAGATAAAATGTATGAGAAAAGGTGGATTTTTAGATTCAGGTGTAGTTTTTTTATTTGTTTCAAAAATTGGATCAGGCTTATAAAAGTGTAAAAATAATTACAAATTTATATATGTACATACTCAATTTTTATAGGTAAATGAAGTTAAAAAAAAGTAGGTAAAATCTAAAAAAAAAATTCAGGAAGGATATTATTTCATTTTTTTAATGAAATATCAATATATGTATGTATATTATCCTTGATGAAATGATGAGTGGCCATATTTTCATCTGGCATTTTCTCTGGTACCTCTGGATGGATTGTGCTTATATATGGTAAACACATTTAAATTAGTGGTCTGGATGAAATGATGAGTGGCCATATTTTCATCTGGGATTTTCTCTAGCATCCCTGGATGGATTGGACTGATATTTGGTAAACACATTTAAATTAGTGGTCTGGATGAAATGATGAGTGGCCATATTTTCATCTGGGATTTTCTCTAGCACCTCTGGATAGATTGTGCTTATATATGGTAAACACATTTAAATTAGTGATCTGGATGAAATGATGAGTGGCCATATTTTCATCTGGGATTTTCTCTAGCAACCCTGGATGGATTGGGCTGATATTTGGTAAACACATTTAAATTTGTGGTCTGGGTGAAATGATGAGTGGCCATATTTTCATCTGGGATTTTCTCTAGCATCCCTGGATGGATTGGACTGATATTTGGTAAACACATTTAAATTAGTGGTCTGGATGAAATGATGAGTGGCCATATTTTCATCTGGGATTTTCTCTAGCACCTCTGGATAGATTGTGCTTATATATGGTAAACACATTTAAATTTGTGGTCTGGATGAAATGATGAGTGGCCATATTTTCATCTGGGATTTTCTCTGGTACCTCTGTATGGATTGGGCTGATATTTGGTAAACACATTCATTATATTGTTCTATAATTAACTATGCCAGTGCTCCTCCATTATTTCCCACAAAATATCAGAAATCACGTTTTAATCATATAACCATCTTCCAAGTAAAGCTAATGGAGGAGTTCCGGCATACTTAACAATAGATCACTATAATGAATGTGTTTACCAAATATCAGCCCAATCCATCCAGAGGTGCTAGAGAAAATCCCAGATGAAAATATGGCCACTCATCATTTCATCCAGATCACTAATTTAAATGTGTTTACCATATATAAGCACAATCTATCCAGAGGTGCTAGAGAAAATCCCAGATGAAAATATGGCCACTCATCATTTCATCCAGACCACTAATTTAAATGTGTTTACCAAATATCAGTCCAATCCATCCAGGGATGCTAGAGAAAATCCCAGATGAAAATATGGCCACTCATCATTTCACCCAGACCACAAATTTAAATGTGTTTACCAAATATCAGCCCAATCCATCCAGGGTTGCTAGAGAAAATCCCAGATGAAAATATGGCCACTCATCATTTCATCCAGACCACTAATTTAAATGTGTTTACCAAATATCAGCCCAATCCATCCAGGGTTGCTAGAGAAAATCCCAGATGAAAATATGGCCACTCATCATTTCATCCAGACCACTAATTTAAATGTGTTTACCAAATATCAGCCTAATCCATCCAGGGGTGCTAGAGAAAATCCCAGATGAAAATATGGCCACTCATCATTTCACCCAGACCACAAATTTAAATGTGTTTACCAAATATCAGCCCAATCCATCCAGGGTTGCTAGAGAAAATCCCAGATGAAAATATGGCCACTCATCATTTCATCCAGACCACTAATTTAAATGTGTTTACCAAATATCAGCCTAATCCATCCAGGGGTGCTAGAGAAAATCCCAGATGAAAATATGGCCACTCATCATTTCATCCAGATCACTAATTTAAATGTGTTTACCATATATAAGCACAATCTATCCAGAGGTGCTAGAGAAAATCCCAGATGAAAATATGGCCACTCATCATTTCATCCAGACCACTAATTTAAATGTGTTTACCAAATATCAGTCCAATCCATCCAGGGATGCTAGAGAAAATCCCAGATGAAAATATGGCCACTCATCATTTCACCCAGACCACAAATTTAAATGTGTTTACCAAATATCAGCCCAATCCATCCAGGGTTGCTAGAGAAAATCCCAGATGAAAATATGGCCACTCATCATTTCATCCAGACCACTAATTTAAATGTGTTTACCAAATATCAGCCCAATCCATCCAGGGTTGCTAGAGAAAATCCCAGATGAAAATATGGCCACTCATCATTTCATCCAGACCACTAATTTAAATGTGTTTACCAAATATCAGCCTAATCCATCCAGGGGTGCTAGAGAAAATCCCAGATGAAAATATGGCCACTCATCATTTCACCCAGACCACAAATTTAAATGTGTTTACCAAATATCAGCCCAATCCATCCAGGGTTGCTAGAGAAAATCCCAGATGAAAATATGGCCACTCATCATTTCATCCAGACCACTAATTTAAATGTGTTTACCAAATATCAGCCTAATCCATCCAGGGGTGCTAGAGAAAATCCCAGATGAAAATATGGCCACTCATCATTTCATCAAGGATAATATACATACATATATTGATATTTCATTAAAAAAATTAAATACGACCGTTTTCATTCAAATACGCACTTTTGTAGAATAACCCCCAATACAATATATCTGATCAGATATTTATGGGTAACGAAATTAATTTTACTTTCCCTTTATAGAATTTACAATTATTTTATATAATATATATAATATTTTATATTATATAAATATATGGATATAGTATAACTATATTTAGTACATATATAATATTATAATATCTGATCAGATAATATTATACATATACTATTTACATATTATACATATTATGTGATAGCAGCCTCAAATGTGTAAATAATCGTAGGTCGTACGTCCTCTTCCATTATCTGGTCCTTCAAAAATCCAAAAATTACATTTTAATTCTCCTGTATAATTTTTGAAACCACATCCTATGTATATTTTTCAAAAGCAATATTGAGTAAGCATTTTTCAAATACATTTATTTTACTGCGACAATAAATAATTTAAAATATGTTTCCTCAGTCTTAAGAGCCAATCATAGTAGGCATATGCAAGCTTATGCAAAGTGTCAAAACAGAACGAATGCATAGTTATCCTTCGTTATGCACTGCCATATTGGTTCCCAACCATAATAGGAATACGGAAACTTATGGCGTCGTAATTATTTTTTTTGACAATTTTTGTAAATAAATACAGAAATCTCAAAGTCAAAATGAAATTAAATAAAAAACAAACTATTTTTTATATGTTTGTCAGATTTCCGTACGAAACTACGAAACTGATCGTAGTTAAATACGGAAATTTGACAATCAAAAGTTAGCGAAACAGAGAGCCAGAGTTAACGTATGTTTGCATATGCTCATTATGGTTAGAAAATACGATTTATATGTAATCGTACCATGCATAGAGTTTGCATCAGCCAACGTATGCCCCGAAGATGTTCGCACATATTGATGTAATATTACTATTTTTAATTATAATTATAAGATAATACATATTATGTACTTACATACGTCATTAATTGGCTCAAAGTATTTTATTTTTTAATGAAAAAATAACAAAATATTTCAAGGTCTAAATGAAAACCTAATTCAGCAGGTGTAAATATATTTTACATTCACATAATCAAAGTTTGTTGAGAGAATATGAAATAAAATATTGTTTTAAATATTTATATATATGAATTTTGCAATAAGAAAGAAATATAAAATTAAGTAATACTTTCGTAAAACTTATTTCTTCGATACAATTTTTGATATCAAAGAGAATTTAGAATGAATTAATAAACCTATTAATTCACTTATTTATTTTAAACTTTCAAGGTAGCCTACTCTATCCCATTACGTGTACAAATGGGAAATAAAACAATATTTTGTACTAATAGTGTAAACCGAAACTTTGTACTTAACGGCCAATTTCATCAGTTTAATTCATATCAGTTATCAGTTAACACTGTCTTTAACAATTGACTTAAATAAAATATATCTACAAGAGATGAAAATTAATTTAATGTTTATAATTTTCAAGATTTTATATTCCCAGATCAAAACTATGACATGTTTAAATGGATTATTTGCTCTTTCAAATTTCTCGGAGTTCAGGTAACATCAGATCAAAAATATAAAAAATTACATATTATTCGCGGATTTACCATGAAGTATGAAATAACCTTTACAATTAATTTCTTCCATTTTAATCTCTAACACAAAATTAAGATATTAACATTATTGTATGCGAAAGGGATTCTTATTATTAAGATTGAACAAGTAGCTATCACTATTATTGGTATAATTTCATGGTGGACGATTTTATTTCAAATCTTGAATTTATGTCACTATATTAAAAGTATTTCTAAAATATATGTAATTATTCTTTAAGTAATAATTATACACATATTTTGTAGGATATTGTAATTTAATAATAAGTATCGAAGGATATTTACGACCAGCACTTCAAACTGCAACAAAAATTGAAATGAATTTCATTGGAAAATATTACAAGTATCTCAAAATTATGTTAAATGTTTTCTTTATTTTCGGATGGATGATAGTTTCACTAACAATTATTGAAATACTAATCACATATTGGAATATGAAAATATTTGCTGTGGAAAACGTATGTAAAAATATATATTAAAATATTTTCATTACGTAATATTTAAATACAAATAATTTGGTTTTTTCAGATTTTCTTATATGAAAATTCTCCATATTTGTTAAGTTTACTTCCTTTAAGAAATCTAACATCAAATTTTGTTGTAGCTTATATATTACCAATTGTATCAACAGTTGTACTTGCGACATTTTATATAGCTTGGAAAAGTTTTATATATGTGTTATTGGGTTTTGGACTATTTCGGAAAAACCTTTTGAATTTGAAATTTGAAAAATGTTTGGTAAAGTTTTGAACTTGAAAGATTTTAATAAATTATGTTTATTATGTTTTATTAGGAAATATTGAAGTGTAAACATCGGGCTATGACCAGGTTTCCAAATTATTCAAAATATTTGATTAAAAAGCAATTAAAAGAATTGGTTCAGGAACAAATCGATATTAACTTGTATTATATTTCTAGCTTTTAACATATTTTAATATAAAATAGAATTTTTCAGGTATTTGAAGGAAGTGGAATCTTTGTTTTCTTATCAATCCTTTTTCGAAATATTATTATATTCAACGTTAATATGTTTTATGTTATATGTGATATCTGTGGTAATGGAAAAAAAATATTAAATTTGTATATAAATTGATTGTGTCTTTATATTTAGGCTACAAAATTAACGATCAGTCTGATTATAACAATGTGTGCCGTAATAATGAGTGTAGTTCATATTTTGCTACAAAATGGACTTGCTAATGAAATCACCCTAAGTGTAAATCTTAATTTGCTATTAAATTAATTTAGTAATATTAAAATATATTTCTACATAGGATGATTATCTGACTACGGCAATTTATCTAAGTGACTTAAATTGGTATGAGCAACCGCAAGATATAAAAAAATGATATTAACAATTATGAAAGGATCTGCACGTCCATTCAAAGTGAATGCTTATATTTTTGAGCTGAAGTACGAAACATTTGTAAAGGTAACAACAAAATATGATCATATTTTGTAATATATTATTCTTTTTCATATTCCAGATTATGAAAACTGCATTTAGCTATTACACAATCGTGAAACAGTTGGCACATAAATAGAATATCTCCCAGTACAAATTAAAAATGAAACTTTTATAATCAAGTGCAATAATAATATAATTATATCAATTAATAAATGTGTTTTATAGTTGCGTTAGATTCACAGATTTGTTATAATAAATTAATTAATTGCAAAAAAATATATTTTTTTCGAGTTATTTTATGATATTTTAAAGTCCCTATCTTCTGTTAAGCTAAAAGTTTTAAATTATTTAAATATTTGATTTACTTTTGGCATTTTGTACTAGAATATCTAATAATAAACATAATAATAATTAATAAAATTGATCTTAATTCTCTTCAGAATTCATATTGTAATTACATTTATACTTACAATATAGCCAACTTATATTTACAAGTTGGCTATAAAAATGACAATAAAAAATAATTTATCAACCCCACCGACCGCCTAGATACAATAATGAAATTTCATGTTGTCTTGGCTCAAGCCAAAATCATGGAGGTTTACCTATAGTTGAAGGTTCTAGCAAAAACTATATATATCAAGTCAAACTATCACGAATAATGAAATTGTCATGTTTATAAATTAAGATGGGATACCCAATTTTTATTTTTTCTCAAATTGAGCAAAAGTTTTTGTCACAGAGGAAAGAAAACTAAAAATTTGGAAAATATAATACAGTATATGTAATATATGTAAATGAACAAATATAATTACAAAAATACGATAAACAAACCCCGGGTTTGTCAAAAGCACATTTCCTCAAAATCGCCACATGTAGAACTATGAGCTATTGTAAAACAATGAGAATTCCTATATGTGCATATTGTGCAGTTTTAGTAGTATTTTCAATGTACTATACATAGGAAAGATAAAAAATGATATGGTAAAAATAGGTAAAAAATGTATCCCTGTTGGATTTTATTAATTTTTTTTCCTTCCAAGTTTATTATTCCAACAAAATACATATATATAAAATTATCATTTAAGTTTTCCCTAATTTTGCTTTTAATTGAACATATAATGTGATATGAAATAATATCCAATATTCCCTTTATAAAGCTCCTAAAAATATGCAAAATGTTCGTTTTTTGCAAAATTTTACATGATTAAGAATTTTGATTAATTATAAGTGTGAGGCAAATGACTATAATTTATTAATTAATGCACTTTAAACAAATATGAATTTTGAAACTTTTCCCAATATTTGTTTTTAAAAATATTGTGCAGTTATAATTTTACAAGTAAATTAAAAATGTAATTTTTTGATTTTCGAAGGGCCACAACGGAAAGGGGAGAAGAGATACGGATACAATTTCTTCAGAGACTCTAGTTATTTTTTAGATATCTCTTTGGTGCATAAATTTCAGCCTTCTATAATAAGCAGTTTGGGAAATAAAGGGTGTTAAAAAAACTAAAAAAAGTTGTATGAAGATAACGGTATTTTTATACATCAAAGAATTAAATTTTAAAAAATTTGTTTATTGCACAAAAAAGATAAAAGATTTTCCTATCTTATGGCTTTTACAGACCTCAAAAATTTTTATTGGTTTAAAAGTTATTAGATGTTCAATATGGGTAATTTTCGAACTTGGAGGGGGAATAACTCAGAGGGGAAAAGAGATAGAAGAAAATTTTGTTCTACTGGACCTATTATTTTATTACTATCTATCTATGATCAAAATATTAATACTCTATCTTAATAGATGTAGAAGTTTGTGTAAACGGACGGACGGACGGACGGACAGACGGACAGACGGACAGACGGACAGACGGACAGACAGAGTGAAACTAATATACACATTTCTTCCAATTTGGTTGGAAATGTGCTAAAAATATAAATAAAAAAAAGTTTTTTGAAAATACTTTCCCTTAAAGAAATATTCAACTAAAAAGTAATAAACAAGCAAATAATACCACATCAATGTACTTTCCCGTTGAGTTTAAGCCACTGTCAGCAGTAGTAAGGGTAAGTAGACCTCCTTATAATGGCCTTAATTCTGATAAGATCTACTTTCCCTTACTACTGCTGACAGTGGCTTAAACTCAACGGGAAAGTACATTGATGTGGTATTATTTGCTTGTTTATTACTTTTTAGTTGAATATTTCTTTAAGGGAAAGTATTTCAAAAAACTTTTTTCTATTTATATTTTTTATTTTACATTTTTTAGTCGGTCAAATATTTATTAATTTGACCGACTAAAAATATTTAAATACTTTGACAACTTGGGAATGATTTGTTTGAGCTCCTCATGGCCCACCATTTGGAATTCCACATGTGGCCGCTGTTTTGGGCCTTCCATGGCCCCCGGTGCTCCACATATTTTTTTTTGTATAACTGGCTCCACATGACCCAGGGTACTGCTCGGATTACTCTTCAAGACCATTCATTTGATGCTCCACATGATTTTTTTATTATGGGCCTCCACATGACACAGGTTTTGGGCCCTAACATGAATTATGAAGCTCCACGGACTGCGCAACGAGATGTATTTTTCAATACCTTTTATTTGGTACCTCTCATGTCTTTTTGCATTATGGGCCCCACAAGAGCCAGAGTACCTCTCGGAACAAATTTTGGGCCCACTTGACCCACGCACTACGAAACGAGATGTACTCTGCACGACCTTTCATTTGATACCCTACACGATATTTTTATGATTTAAGGCCTTGTTTACCCACATGACCCCCTTTTGGAACCTCGTGTAACCCAGTGTGCCTTTACGGACTACGCTCATTTAAATATACTCTTCAAGACCTTTCATTTAATACCCCACATGATTTTTGTATAATGAGCCTACATGACCCACATTTTGGCCCCCGTATAATCGAATGTGCCCCACGGACTACCCTCATCGAGATGTACTTTTCAAGACCTTTCATTTGATACCCCACATGATTTTTTGTATTATAGGGCCCAACATTGCCCCGTTTTGAGCCCGACATGATCCACGGCGCCCCCCGGACTACCGCTTAATGAGATGTACTCCTCAAGACCTTTCATTTGATACCCCACATGATTTTTTGTATTATGGGGCCCCACATTGCCCCGATTTGCGCCCGACATGACCCACGGCGACCCCCAGACCACCGTCCAATGAGATGTACTCGTCAAGACCTTTAATTTGATACCCCACACGGTTTCTTTGGTACATTCAAAAATTAAACAGCCCTCCGCGCCCCCTTCCCCCTAATCAAAAATGCCCAGGTGAGGAGATACCGAAATACCGACATACTGGAAGTGTTAATTCATAAAAGGGCAAGTAATAAATATACTGGAAGTGTGAATTCATAGAAGGGAAAGTAATAAATTTTACATTTTTTGTAAAAATTTTAATTTTCTGTTAAATTTTGCATTTTGCAATATATTTTACATTTCTTTTAAAATTTTACATTTTCTGTTAAATTTGCATTTTCTGTTAAATTTACTTCTTCTGTTAAATTTTACAATTTCTGTTAAATTTACATCTGCTATTAAATTTTACAATTTCTGTTAAATTTTATATTTTTCTGTTAAATTTGACACTTTCTATTAAATTTTCATTTTTCTGTTAAATTTTACATTTTCTGTTAAATTCCACATTTTCTGTTAAATTTTACATTTTCTGTTAAATTTACATTTTCTGTTAATTTCAACATTTAACATTTTCATTTTCTGTTAACTGGTCTTGGGCCCATTAACTGGTCTTGGACCCGTTTGACCTAAGATGTACTCTTCATGACCTTCCATATGCTACCCAACATGATTTTTTTTTATTTTAGGCCCACTTGACCCACGGTGCCCAATGTGTACTCTTCAAGACCTTTTATTTGATACCCCACATGATTTTTGTATGATGGAGCCCCACATTGCCCCCATTTTAGCCCCTACATGACACACGGCGCCCCACGAAATACACCCCATTGAGATGTACACTTCAAAACCTTACATTTGATACCCCTCACGATTTTTTGTAATATGGGGTCCAACATGGCCCCCGTTTTGGGCCCCAGCATGACCCTCGTCCCCCCCGACTACCTCCATTGAGATGTACTCTTGAAGACCTTTCATTTGATACCCCACATGATTTTTTGTATTATGGAGCCCAACATTGCCCCCGTTTTGGACCCGACATGACCCATGGCGCCCCCCGGACTACCGTTCAATGAGATGTACTCGTCAAGACCTTTTATTTGATACCCCACATGATTTTTTGTATTATGGAGCCCAACTTTGCCCCCGTTTTGGGCGACATGACCCACGGCGCCCCCCCGACTACCGCTCAATTAGATGTACTCGTCAAGGCTTTCATTTGATACCCCACATGATTTTTTGTATTATGGAGCCCAACATTGCCCCCGATTTGGGCGACATGACCCACGCCGCCCTCAGACTACCGCTCAATGAGATGTACTCGTCAAGACCTTTCATTTGATACCCCACATGTTTCTTTGTATTATAGACCCCACATTGCCCCGATTTGCGCCTGACATGACCCACGGCGCCCACCGGACTACCCTCATCGAGATGTACTCTTCAAGACCTTTCATTTGATACCCCACATGATTTTTTGTATTATAGGGCCCAACATTGCCCCGTTTTGAGCCCGACATGATCCACGGCGCCCCCCGCGCTTAATGAGATGTACTCCTCAAGACCTTTCATTTGATACCCCACATGATTTTTTGTATTATGGGGCCCCACATTGCCCCGATTTGGACCCGACATGACCCACGGCGACCCCCGGACCACCGTCCAATGAGATGTACTCGTCAAGACCTTTAATTTGATACCCCACACGGTTTCTTTGGTACATTCAAAAATTAAACAGCCCTCCGCGCCCCCTTCCCCCTAATCAAAAATGCCCAGGTGAGGAGATACCGAAATACCGACATACTGGAAGTATTAATTCATAAAAGGGCAAGTAATAAATATACTGGAAGTGTGAATTCATAGAAGGGAAAGTAATAAATTTTACATTTTTTGTAAAATTTTTAATTTTCTGTTAAATTTTGCATTTTGCAATATATTTTACATTTCTTTTAAAATTTTACATTTTCTGTTAAATTTGCATTTTCTGTTAAATTTACTTCTTCTGTTAAATTTTACAATTTCTGTTAAATTTACATCTGCTATTAATTTTTACAATTTCTGTTAAATTTTATATTTTTCTGTTAAATTTGACACTTTCTATTAAATTTTCATTTTTCTGTTAAATTTTACATTTTCTGTTAAATTCCACATTTTCTGTTAAATTTTACATTTTCTGTTAAATTTACATTTTCTGTTAATTTCAACATTTAACATTTTCATTTTCTGTTAACTGGTCTTGGGCCCATTAACTGGTCTTGGACCCGTTTGACCTAAGATGTACTCTTCATGACCTTCCATATGCTACCCAACATGATTTTTTTTTATTTTAGGCCCACTTGACCCACGGTGCCCAATGTGTACTCTTCAAGACCTTTTATTTGATACCCCACATGATTTTTGTATGATGGAGCCCCACATTGCCCCCATTTTAGCCCCTACATGACACACGGCGCCCCACGAAATACACCCCATTGAGATGTACACTTCAAAACCTTACATTTGATACCCCTCACGATTTTTTGTAATATGGGGTCCAACATGGCCCCCGTTTTGGGCCCCAGCATGACCCTCGTCCCCCCCGACTACCTCCATTGAGATGTACTCTTGAAGACCTTTCATTTGATACCCCACATGATTTTTTGTATTATGGAGCCCAACATTGCCCCCGTTTTGGACCCGACATGACCCATGGCGCCCCCCGGACTACCGTTCAATGAGATGTACTCGTCAAGACCTTTTATTTGATACCCCACATGATTTTTTGTATTATGGAGCCCAACTTTGCCCCCGTTTTGGGCGACATGACCCACGGCGCCCCCCCGACTACCGCTCAATTAGATGTACTCGTCAAGGCTTTCATTTGATACCCCACATGATTTTTTGTATTATGAAGCCCAACATTGCCCCCGATTTGGGCGACATGACCCACGCCGCCCTCAGACTACCGCTCAATGAGATGTACTCGTCAAGACCTTTCATTTGATACCCCACATGTTTCTTTGTATTATAGACCCCACATTGCCCCGATTTGCGCCTGACATGACCCACGGCGCCCACCGGACTACCCTCATCGAGATGTACTCTTCAAGACCTTTCATTTGATACCCCACATGATTTTTTGTATTATAGGGCCCAACATTGCCCCGTTTTGAGCCCGACATGATCCACGGCGCCCCCCGCGCTTAATGAGATGTACTCCTCAAGACCTTTCATTTGATACCCCACATGATTTTTTGTATTATGGGGCCCCACATTGCCCCGATTTGGACCCGACATGACCCACGGCGACCCCCGGACCACCGTCCAATGAGATGTACTCGTCAAGACCTTTAATTTGATACCCCACACGGTTTCTTTGGTACATTCAAAAATTAAACAGCCCTCCGCGCCCCCTTCCCCCTAATCAAAAATGCCCAGGTGAGGAGATACCGAAATACCGACATACTGGAAGTGTTAATTCATAAAAGGGCAAGTAATAAATATACTGGAAGTGTGAATTCATAGAAGGGAAAGTAATAAATTTTACATTTTTTGTAAAATTTTTAATTTTCTGTTAAATTTTGCATTTTGCAATATATTTTACATTTCTTTTAAAATTTTACATTTTCTGTTAAATTTGCATTTTCTGTTAAATTTACTTCTTCTGTTAAATTTTACAATTTCTATTAAATTTACATCTGCTATTAATTTTTACAATTTCTGTTAAATTTTATATTTTTCTGTTAAATTTGACACTTTCTATTAAATTTTCATTTTTCTGTTAAATTTTACATTTTCTGTTAAATTCCACATTTTCTGTTAAATTTTACATTTTCTGTTAAATTTACATTTTCTGTTAATTTCAACATTTAACATTTTCATTTTCAGTTAACTGGTCTTGGGCCCGTTAACTGGTCTTGGACCCGTTTGACCTAAGATGTACTCTTCATGACCTTCCATATGCTACCCAACATGATTTTTTTTTATTTTAGGCCCACTTGACCCACGGTGCCCAATGTGTACTCTTCAAGACCTTTTATTTGATACCCCACATGATTTTTGTATGATGGAGCCCCACATTGCCCCCATTTTAGCCCCTACATGACACACGGCGCCCCACGAAATACACCCCATTGAGATGTACACTTCAAAACCTTACATTTGATACCCCTCACGATTTTTTGTAATATGGGGTCCAACATGGCCCCCGTTTTGGGCCCCAGCATGACCCTCGTCCCCCCCGACTACCCCCATTGAGATGTACTCTTGAAGACCTTTCATTTGATACCCCACATGATTTTTTGTATTATGGAGCCCAACATTGCCCCCGTTTTGGACCCGACATGACCCATGGCGCCCCCCGGACTACCGTTCAATGAGATGTACTCGTCAAGACCTTTTATTTGATACCCCACATGATTTTTTGTATTATGGAGCCCAACTTTGCCCCCGTTTTGGGCGACATGACCCACGGCGCCCCCCCGACTACCGCTCAATTAGATGTACTCGTCAAGGCTTTCATTTGATACCCCACATGATTTTTTGTATTATGGAGCCCAACATTGCCCCCGTTTTGGGCGACATGACCCACGCCGCCCTCAGACTACCGCTCAATGAGATGTACTCGTCAAGACCTTTCATTTGATACCCCACATGTTTCTTTGTATTATGGACCCCACATTGACCCGATTTGCGCCTGACATGACCCACGGCGCCCACCGGACTACCCTCATCGAGATGTACTCTTCAAGACCTTTCATTTGATACCCCACATGATTTTTTGTATTATAGGGCCCAACATTGCCCCGTTTTGAGCCCGACATGATCCACGGCGCCCCCCGGACTACCGCTTAATGAGATGTACTCCTCAAGACCTTTCATTTGATACCCCACATGATTTTTTGTATTATGGGGCCCCACATTGCCCCGATTTGCGCCCGACATGACCCACGGCGACCCCCGGACCACCGTCCAATGAGATGTACTCGTCAAGACCTTTAATTTGATACCCCACACGGTTTCTTTGGTACATTCAAAAATTAAACAGCCCTCCGCGCCCCCTTCCCCCTAATCAAAAATGCCCAGGTGAGGAGATACCGAAATACCGACATACTGGAAGTGTTAATTCATAAAAGGGCAAGTAATAAATATACTGGAAGTGTGAATTCATAGAAGGGAAAGTAATAAATTTTACATTTTTTGTAAAAATTTTAATTTTCTGTTAAATTTAGCATTTTGCAATATATTTTACATTTCTTTTAAAATTTTACATTTTCGGTTAAATTTGCATTTTCTGTTAAATTTACTTCTTCTGTTAAATTTTACAATTTCTGTTAAATTTACATCTGCTATTAAATTTTACAATTTCTGTTAAATTTTATATTTTTCTGTTAAATTTGACACTTTCTATTAAATTTTCATTTTTCTGTTAAATTTTACATTTTCTGTTAAATTCCACATTTTCTGTTAAATTTTACATTTTCTGTTAAATTTACATTTTCTGTTAATTTCAACATTTAACATTTTCATTTTCTGTTAACTGGTCTTGGGCCCGTTAACTGGTCTTGGACCCGTTTGACCTAAGATGTACTCTTCATGACCTTCCATATGCTACCCAACATGATTTTTTTTTATTTTAGGCCCACTTGACCCACGGTGCCCAATGGACCACCCAACGATATGTACTCTTCAAGACCTTTTATTTGATACCCCACATGATTTTTGTATGATGGAGCCCCACATTGCCCCCATTTTAGCCCCTACATGACACACGGCGCCCCACGAAATACACCCCATTGAGATGTACACTTCAAAACCTTACATTTGATACCCCTCACGATTTTTTGTAATATGGGGTCCAACATGGCCCCCGTTTTGGGCCCCAGCATGACCCTCGTCCCCCCCGACTACCCCCATTGAGATGTACTCTTGAAGACCTTTCATTTGATACCCCACATGATTTTTTGTATTATGGAGCCCAACATTGCCCCCGTTTTGGACCCGACATGACCCATGGCGCCCCCCGGACTACCGTTCAATGAGATGTACTCGTCAAGACCTTTTATTTGATACCCCACATGATTTTTTGTATTATGGAGCCCAACTTTGCCCCCGTTTTGGGCGACATGACCCACGGCGCCCCCCCGACTACCGCTCAATTAGATGTACTCGTCAAGGCTTTCATTTGATACCCCACATGATTTTTTGTATTATGGAGCCCAACATTGCCCCCGTTTTGGGCGACATGACCCACGCCGCCCTCAGACTACCGCTCAATGAGATGTACTCGTCAAGACCTTTCATTTGATACTCCACATGTTTCTTTGTATTATAGACCCCACATTGACCCGATTTGCGCCTGACATGACCCACGGCGCCCACCGGACTACCCTCATCGAGATGTACTCTTCAAGACCTTTCATTTGATACCCCACATGATTTTTTGTATTATAGGGCCCAACATTGCCCCGTTTTGAGCCCGACATGATCCACGGCGCCCCCCGGACTACCGCTTAATGAGATGTACTCCTCAAGACCTTTCATTTGATACCCCACATGATTTTTTGTATTATGGGGCCCCACATTGCCCCGATTTGGACCCGACATGACCCACGGCGACCCCCGGACCACCGTCCAATGAGATGTACTCGTCAAGACCTTTAATTTGATACCCCACACGGTTTCTTTGGTACATTCAAAAATTAAACAGCCCTCCGCGCCCCCTTCCCCCTAATCAAAAATGCCCAGGTGAGGAGATACCGAAATACCGACATACTGGAAGTGTTAATTCATAAAAGGGCAAGTAATAAATATACTGGAAGTGTGAATTCATAGAAGGGAAAGTAATAAATTTTACATTTTTTGTAAAATTTTTAATTTTCTGTTAAATTTTGCATTTTGCAATATATTTTACATTTCTTTTAAAATTTTACATTTTCTGTTAAATTTGCATTTTCTGTTAAATTTACTTCTTCTGTTAAATTTTACAATTTCTGTTAAATTTACATCTGCTATTAATTTTTACAATTTCTGTTAAATTTTATATTTTTCTGTTAAATTTGACACTTTCTATTAAATTTTCATTTTTCTGTTAAATTTTACATTTTCTGTTAAATTCCACATTTTCTGTTAAATTTTACATTTTCTGTTAAATTTACATTTTCTGTTAATTTCAACATTTAACATTTTCATTTTCTGTTAACTGGTCTTGGGCCCGTTAACTGGTCTTGGACCCGTTTGACCTAAGATGTACTCTTCATGACCTTCCATATGCTACCCAACATGATTTTTTTTTATTTTAGGCCCACTTGACCCACGGTGCCCAATGGACCACCCAACGATATGTACTCTTCAAGACCTTTTATTTGATACCCCACATGATTTTTGTATGATGGAGCCCCACATTGCCCCCATTTTAGCCCCTACATGACACACGGCGCCCCACGAAATACACCCCATTGAGATGTACACTTCAAAACCTTACATTTGATACCCCTCACGATTTTTTGTAATATGGAGTCCAACATGGCCCCCGTTTTGGGCCCCAGCATGACCCTCGTCCCCCCCCCCGACTACCCCCATTGAGATGTACTCTTGAAGACCTTTCATTTGATACCCCACATGATTTTTTGTATTATGGAGCCCAACATTGCCCCCGTTTTGGACCCGACATGACCCATGGCGCCCCCGGACTACCGTTCAATGAGATGTACTCGTCAAGACCTTTTATTTGAAACCCCACATGATTTTTTGTATTATGGAGCCCAACTTTGCCCCCGTTTTGGGCGACATGACCCACGGCGCCCCCCCGACTACCGCACAATTAGATGTACTCGTCAAGGCTTTCATTTGATACCCCACATGATTTTTTGTATTATGGAGCCCAACTTTGCCCCCGTTTTGGGCGACATGACCCCCGGCGCCCCCCGGACCACCGTCCAATGAGATGTACTCGTCAAGACCTTTAATTTGATACCCCACACGGTTTCTTTGGTACATTCAAAAATTAAACAGCCCTCCGCGCCCCCTTCCCCCTAATCAAAAATGCCCAGGTGAGGAGATACCGAAATACCGACATACTGGAAGTGTTAATTCATAAAAGGGCAAGTAATAAATATACTGGAAGTGTGAATTCATAGAAGGGAAAGTAATAAATTTTACATTTTTTGTAAAAATTTTAATTTTCTGTTAAATTTAGCATTTTGCAATATATTTTACATTTCTTTTAAAATTTTACATTTTCTGTTAAATTTGCATTTTCTGTTAAATTTACTTCTTCTGTTAAATTTTACAATTTCTGTTAAATTTACATCTGCTATTAAATTTTACAATTTCTGTTAAATTTTATATTTTTCTGTTAAATTTGACACTTTCTATTAAATTTTCATTTTTCTGTTAAATTTTACATTTTCTGTTAAATTCCACATTTTCTGTTAAATTTTACATTTTCTGTTAAATTTACATTTTCTGTTAATTTCAACATTTAACATTTTCATTTTCTGTTAACTGGTCTTGGGCCCGTTAACTGGTCTTGGACCCGTTTGACCTAAGATGTACTCTTCATGACCTTCCATATGCTACCCAACATGATTTTTTTTTATTTTAGGCCCACTTGACCCACGGTGCCCAATGGACCACCCAACGATATGTACTCTTCAAGACCTTTTATTTGATACCCCACATGATTTTTGTATGATGGAGCCCCACATTGCCCCCATTTTAGCCCCTACATGACACACGGCGCCCCACGAAATACACCCCATTGAGATGTACACTTCAAAACCTTACATTTGATACCCCTCACGATTTTTTGTAATATGGGGTCCAACATGGCCCCCGTTTTGGGCCCCAGCATGACCCTCGTCCCCCCCGACTACCCCCATTGAGATGTACTCTTGAAGACCTTTCATTTGATACCCCACATGATTTTTTGTATTATGGAGCCCAACATTGACCCCGTTTTGGGCCTGACATGACCCACGGCGCCCCCGGATTACCGCCCAATGTGATGTACTCGTCAAGACCTTTCATTTGATACCCCACATGATTTTTTGTATTATGGAGCCCAACATTGCCCCCGTTTTGGACCCGGCATGACCCATGGCGCCCCCCGGACTACCGTTCAATGAGATGTACTCGTCAAGACCTTTCATTTGATACCCCACATGATTTTTTGTATTATGGAGCCCAACTTTGCCCCCGTTTTGGGCGACATGACCCCCGGCGCCCCCCGGACTACCGCTCAATGAGATGTACTCGTCAAGGCTTTCATTTGATACCCCACATGATTTTTTGTATTATGGAGCCCAACATTGCCCCCGTTTTGGGCGACATGACCCACGCCGCCCTCAGACTACCGCTCAATGAGATGTACTCGTCAAGACCTTTCATTTGATACCCTACATGTTTCTTTGTATTATGGACCCCACATTGACCCGATTTGCGCCTGACATGACCCACGGCGCCCACCGGACTACCGCTCAATGAGATGTACTCGTCAAGACCTTTCATTTGATACCCCACATGATTTTTTGTATTATGGGGCCCTACATTGCCCCGATTTGCGCCCGACATGACCCACGGTGCCCCCCGGACCACCGTCCAATGAGATGTACTCGTCAAGACCTTTCATTTGATACCCCACATGGTTTTTTTGGTACATTCAAAAATTAAACAGCCCTCCGCGCCCCCTTCCTTCTAATCAAAAAGGTCCCAAATTTATATGGTACCAAGCCATTGATGACACGAGCTCAACTTCCAAATTTGAGCTCAATCGGTCAAGCCGTTTAAGAGTTATGGCCAGGTGAGGAGATATATATATATATATATAAAATACGATAAACAAACCCCGGGTTTGTCAAAAGCACATTTCCTCAAAATCGCCACATGTAGAACTATGAGCTATTGTAAAACAATGAGAATTCCTATATGTGCATATTGTGCAGTTTTAGTAGTATTTTCAATGTACTATACATAGGAAAGATAAAAAATGATATGGTAAATATAGGTAAAAAATGTATCCCTGTTGGATTTTATTAATTTTTTTTCCTTCCAAGTTTATTATTCCAACAAAATACATATATATAAAATTATCATTTAAGTTTTCCCTAATTTTGCTTTTAATTGAACATATAATGTGATATGAAATAATATCCAATATTCCCTTTATAAAGCTCCTAAAAATATGCAAAATGTTCGTTTTTTGCAAAATTTTACATGATTAAGAATTTTGATTAATTATAAGTGTGAGGCAAATGACTATAATTTATTAATTAATGCACTTTAAACAAATATGAATTTTGAAACTTTTCCCAATATTTGTTTTTAAAAATATTGTGCAGTTATAATTTTACAAGTAAATTAAAAATGTAATTTTTTGATTTTCGAAGGGCCACAACGGAAAGGGGAGAAGAGATACGGATACAATTTCTTCAGAGACTCTAGTTATTTTTTAGATATCTCTTTGGTGCATAAATTTCAGCCTTCTATAATAAGCAGTTTGGGAAATACAGGGTGTTAAAAAAACTAAAAAAAGTTGTATGAAGATAACGGTATTTTTATACATCAAAGAATTAAATTTTAAAAAATTTGTTTATTGCACAAAAAAGATAAAAGATTTTCCTATCTTATGGCTTTTACAGACCTCAAAAATTTTTATTGGTTTAAAAGTTATTAGATGTTCAATATGGGTAATTTTCGAACTTGGAGGGGGAATAACTCAGAGGGGAAAAGAGATAGAAAAAAATTTTGTTCTACTGGACCTATTATTTTATTACTATCTATCTATGATCAAAATTTTAATACTCTATCTTAATAGATGTAGAAGTTTGTGTAAACGGACGGACGGACAGACGGACAGACGGACAGACGGACAGACGGACAGACGGACAGACAGAGTGAAACTAATATACACATTTCTTCCAATTTGGTTGGAAATGTGCTAATAAATATACCGACATACATATATACTGGAAGTGTGAATTCATAAAAGGGAAAGTAAAATGGAAAAGGGCGTTCATATTAGCCTTTTTTTTACTATACATATTTTGGATTTTAGAATTATTAATTTGTGCTTCTGTATTTTCATTTTCCGCGGATATATCTTAGTGGTTTGTTCCGATTTAAGCGGAATTATTTAAATTTCTGTCGAGTCGACAAAAATATTTATGATGTTTATTTTAATATGGAAAATTGTTTTTCATGTATGTATGGTTTTGAAAAAAAATTTGATATTTTTTTAAGTAAAAATATTCGCCAAGTGCATTTTATTTTATTTTCTGATTTTCTAATAAATAATTCAGCATTAAACCAAATAATTAAAATTTAAACAAACTTAATTATTTCACAAACCTAATTATCTTACCTCATTTCATAAATTTCATTCATATTGATAATATGTAATTAAAAATATAAATAAATAAATAAACAAGCAAATAATACCACATCAATGTACTTTCCCGTTGAGTTTGAGCCACTGTCAGCCATAGTAAGTAAGTAGACCTCCTTATAAATGGCATTAATTCTGATAAGGTCTACTTTCCCTTACTATTTTTGACAGTGGCTCAAACTCAACGGGAAAGTACATTGATGTGGTATTATTTGCTTGTTTATTACTTTTTGGTTGAATATTTCTTTAAGGGAAAGTATTTTTAAAAAACTTTTTTTTATTTATATTTTTTTTTATAGATATATTTTATTTAAGTCAATTATTAACTGTGAAATGATATTTAAACTGCTGAAAGATTATTATATTGGCCGATAAGTACACAGTTTCGGTTTACACTATTAGTACAAAATAATGTTTTATATAGTTTTATTTCCCATTTTTGTACACGTAATAGGATAGAGTAGGCTACCTTGAAAGTTTAAAATAAATAAGTGAATTTTAATAGGTTTATTAATTCATTATAAATTCTCTTTGATATAAAAAATTGTATGAAAGAAAAAAGTTTAACAAAAAGTATTAATTAATATTATATTTCTTTCTTGTTGCAAAATCCATTTATAAATATTTAAAACAATATTTTATTTCATATTCTTGAACAAACTTTGATTATGTGAACTGAAAATGTATTTACACCTGCTGAATTTGATTTGCATTTGTATCTCGAAAGATCTTGTTATTTTTTTCATGTAAAAATAAAATATATCATCTTTTGTTTGATAAAAGAAATTGTCATGTGCTGAGTACACATTTCAGGAATATTTGTACAATTTAATATAAATCACGAAATTAAATTTTTCCAATTTTTTTTTTATATTTCATAAATTCACTTATTTATTTTAAACTTTCAATAAACATTTCTTAAAATAAAAATCACGCATTTTCTATATTTTCTAATTACCCAGAAAAAGAAGAAGAAATTAATGGACTTTGAAATTTTACATAAAATCATTATAATATAAAACAAAATTTTATTTAAAAACTATTAAAATTTAAATAAAAACTTCATAAAATTATCGTCGACCTTTCTATATAATTTCATAAAATTCATACATAAAAATTATTGTACATGATTCTAATAAATTTTTTTTAAATGCTACACTCAGAGAAATTTGTCATTAACTTCAACAAACATTTTTACCATTGACCGTTTATTGTGTTACTACCTTTAATTTAATTGTAAAGGTTTGGTAATGTAATACAAGAGAAATTAAGAAGGAAGCTAATTGGTAAAAATTAAATAATAACCAATTTGATATTATAAGATTTCAAAAATCTTTATTATTCATCAAAATGATATATACTAATTTAAATTTAATTTAATCTAAAATTTATATAATTTTCTTCCAAATTTTATTTGACTCTAACTATATACAAGTATATTATATAAATAAAATTTGGAAGAAAAATATATAAATTTTAGATTAAATTAAATTTACATTAATTTTTTAACTAAATAACAATTACTACTGTCCATTTTATTTATTTTTCATTGTTATAACTAAACTGTACATTGTTTTAACTTACTGTCCTTACCATAAATTTAATTTACTGTCCATTGTTTTAACTTACTGTCCCTACCCTAAATTTTATTTACCGTCCATTATTTTAATTTACTGTACGTTATTATAACGCACAGGAAATGTTGGTTAAGTTAGTATTTTGAGTAATTAATTATATCAGTGCAAAACAAGCGTACTGCATTTATATGTATGCCTTAAAATAAAAAATTCTTAAAAAAATGAATTTATGCATGGGGTTGCCATTGCCAGATTTATTTTATTAGAAGAATAACAGTTAAATTTTTATATCTTACTTAAAATTAATTAAAATTAAAAAAAAATATATTAATAGGTACATTTAACATTTATATTATAAAAATCATAAAATTGAACTTACTTTCTCATTTATAATGTGTATAATATATAATGAGACAATTCTTTTATAAATTTTAAAATTTTAATGTTTATCTGGTACCACAGATCATAGTTAAAAGAAACACAAATACTATAGCAAATTATTATATTATATAATTAGTCCATTATTATAATAATATTCACTAATTTATAGGGCCCACATACGGCACATGAATGCGTGCTTTTGCACTTGACC